>APFE030000664.1:59866-87017 GCA_000404065.3 Pinus taeda
TTTATATCCATTTGAATCAAGTGCTCCTAATGAAATCAAATTTTTTCTTAAATCTGGTACATGCCTCACATCAGTTAAAATTTTAGCTGTCCCATCAAACATTTGCAGTTGTATACTCCCAATCCCTACAATATTACATGTTACATCATTACCCATGTACACAACCCCATCATTAATTGATTTATATGTCTTAAACCATTCTTTATGGATACACATGTGGTTTGATGCACCGGAATCTAACAACCAATTTTGATCATGATTTGACACATTGACTGATAATACTTCATCACTCATACCTGAACCAGATGTTGAACCTGTATCTGTCGTATTTGCCTCCTTCTTCTCTGTCGAAGAATCTGCTTTTGAAGTTTGTTGCTGTCGCTTCCAGCGGTCCTCCTTTAAATGCCTTGATTTGCCACAAAACCAACACTTTAGCTTACTCTTCTTCCCTTTTGACTTTGAACGTGAGTCGCTCGGCTTCCTGGGGCGTCTTTCTTTCGAACGACCTCTAACCACCATAGCTTTTGATGTAGAGGTTTCGGAATGCGACCTCCTCCTTGTTTCTTCCGATAATAAGGATGCAACTACATCATCAAACTCAATAGTTTCTGATGAACTAAGACTTATAGAAGTAACAAAATGATCCCATGATTCGGGCAACGAGCACAATAAAGTAATATCTTTATCCTCAGATGGAATTTTTACTTATATACTTTGTAATTGCACAAGAAGAGTATTAAAAGCATTTAAATGATCAGCAATCGATGTACCTTCCTTCATTCACAAACTGTACAACTGTCGCTTTAGGAGAATCCTATTGGTTAAGGATTTGGTCATGTATAGTTTCTCCAGTTTCGTCCACAAACCAGCAGCTGTTGTCTCTGACACGATATTAAACAGGACATCATCAGCTAGACACAGTCGAATAGCACTTATCGCTCTTTCATCCATCTCGGCCCACTCATTATCTGTGATGTTGTAAGGCTGTTTAGATTTGCCCAATAATGCCTTTGCCACACCATGTTGGATAAGCAAATCATACATCTTCACGTTCCAGATTTCGAAATTATTTTTGCCATTAAACTTCTCAATTTCAAACCGGGCACTTTGAGTTTTCGCCATCCAACTTTAAAAAAAAAAAGTTAATCTCAATAAAAAAATATGTCAATGTCGTATCAACACACCTATGCCTTACTCTTTGAGAATATGAAATAAAAAAAAAATAACCGTGGCCTCTGTACCGTGCCAAAGAAGCCGCCTCATAGAATGAAATATCAGGGCAAACAAAAAAAATTTGGCAGAGAAAAATCACTGGCTTAAGAAGGCGGCCACATTTCTCTTCAACACCTTGAGCCTCAGACTTAAACTAATGAGTGAATTTAACAATCCAATAACACATTAATTTATAGGAATAGAGCCGTCTCTGCTCGCAAGTGTTGGTTCACGACCCTTGAATACTGTCTACCTTCTCCGTATAAATCTTATATTTAATTTTGCTTGGAAGATTCTTCTCTACAAATTCCCAAGCACTTTAGTGTAACTTCTATGGCTCTCATGTCACAACCAGTGTTGGAATTTTATTTCAAAACTGGTTCACCCATCAAGACCTTTAAAAAATTGAAATCGTAGGCTCATTATATCATAATCATACCAAATCCATTAAGCCTGGAGTTATTCACATACAATGTGACACATGAATACGCTAAGATTTTATTACTAAACGATTTGCATGTATTTCTAAAGTTTTTCTTGAAGCTTTCTACGAGAACTATTTATTGAGAGCATCATTTGAATATACCAACTGGTCGAAGTTCGACTTTCGCCGAGCAAAGTCAATGCGGCTCGCTGGCTCGGCCCTTAAGCAGACGAACAGCCCAGCAACTCCACGCAGCACCAGCAATGCTCTACGCAGATGAACATCATCGCCAGCGCTCCACCTCCAGTACGCAAATCCAACTTGGCTAGCAATCGCACATCTGAGTTATGGTTGCTGCAAATCGCCACGCAGGTGCAGCAATGCAACATGTCTCTTATACTCCTCAGCGCTGTCATATATCATGTAAACCTCCACGCAGGCGGACAGGAGTTCAACACAGCCAACGCTCAACTGCGCTCCACCTTCAGTCCGATCCAGCGATGCCAGCCTCCAACTACTCTGATACCACTTGTTGGAGATCAGATGCACAGCAACTCTAAAAGCATATACACAGCTATTAAAAACATGCACAGGAAACACAGAGGTTTAACGTGGTTCACCGAACCAATCTGGGCTACGTCCACCAAACATAGGCATCGGCAATCTTTATTAATCAAACAGGAGATTACATAAATCAAATTCTCACAAACTCTCACACACACAAAACAATCCGTATGAATACCTGTTTTATAGCAAGGAGAATCTAACTGCCTCATAAATCCTCTCAAATCAAATTTAGGATGCATTAACTCCCTCCCAACAACCTAGAGCTAATCTAGCAATAAATTCCTATTGTTGTCATCTACTGAGATTTTTGCCTATTTTACATAAAACAGAAAATCTCAACATTAGATGGAATCACAACAAATTTTATTTGGTCCAGTATGAAGCATCAGAAGAAGTATCATTTATCAAAGTTGCAGTACATTAGTCTTCCAAAGAAAATGGATGGATGGGGCATCCTTAATCTCCACCGCTTTGGGCAAGCTCTTCTCCTAAAATCCATGTGGCGTGAGAATTTTGGAAATTGTATCTAGAGCCATATTATAAAAAAAAATATACATGACGAACAAAGACTTTAAATTCTGGATGAGAAATGGCCATATCTGCAAAGCTACTAGATCTGCTATCTAGCGCAGCTTCACAAAACTTGAAACCACTTTTATTAAAATGTTGGCTTCGAAACTTGGCACTGAACATCATATAATTATAGGACACGACCACATTCAAAGTATGTTAGACACTGATCCCCTTCTGGATCAAATCACAGAAACATTCCATCAAAATGGAACCTTCTTTTGGCACACGATTGCCCAATCTGGAAAAATGCAACTCAATTAAATCTTTCGGTCTCTGTTGTGGATGAATGGAAGCACATCTGCATACAAATGAGACTAGCGTGGCTCTACAGAGAAGCGACATCAAACTCAATTACCTGGAATGGTAAAATGTCGGAAAATAATATTGTGGTTGCTGATGCATACTATCAACTGTGATTTCTCCAAAGAAATCACCCAGGGGATGGATGGTTCGCTAAATTTTGGAGCCCACTACCTCCCATAAAAAACACAAACTTTCTCTAGCTTGTTTGGAGGAATAAGAACTTAACCTAGGAAAACCTCCAAAAGAGGAACTGATCTGGCCTAGGTTACTGTGTACTATGTGGAAATGCTGCTGAGGATAATACTCATCTTTTTAGAACATGTAATGAGGTATCCATCCTTTGGAAACATTTGGAGCACAAAATTGGCGACCTAGGGTCGTACATTTGTGATATAGTGCTTTGGTTGACATGGTGGAGCAAACAAGCTAGCCTGCGAAGAATCATCCCTGCTATTTGCATTTGGTAACTATGGATATGGCGCAATGACATTATCTTCAACCATCACAGGGAATTGGTGTTGGTTGTGCTGACGAGAATTCTTCAAAAGTCTGAATCTGTTTTACAGTTTGCTCCAAAACAACAACCTACTAGCCCATTGGGAATTCTGGAGATGGTATATCCGACCAGCTACTTTGATGGGGCTTCACAGGACCACAAATGTGAATACAGATTAATCATTCATATACATTCTGAGTTATCATACCATGTTCACTAGGGAGCCGGCTTTGGAACCAACACAAAGGCATAAGTGATGGCTCTGTGGGGACTTCTATGGTTCACTAATTTTTTGGACATACAAAACATACATATTTTGGGTGACCCCAAGACTGTGATTGCTTATGTTGGTTCATGCACTAATATTAAAAAATGCTCCCTCCAAGTTTGGTTACAGCAAATCAAGAAAATTTGGAGTTCCCTCAGTCACCCCACAATACAACACATAAGCATGAACCTAAATTCTAAGGCAGATAGATTATCAAAACTTGGTTTGAATATGAAGCTTGATGGATTTCATGTGATCATCAAGATGCAGGACATATGGCACGAAGCTAGGGTATTTCCAATTCCTAGATAATACTTGGGTTAATCCTTTGTTGCTACCAAAATTTTCCTTCTTTTGTTTGCAAGATAGGAAGATGAATAGTTTTTATATAATTTCTTTTTGGTGAATTCTGTAGGAACACCTGAACTTAGTAGGTTGTTTCTGCAGCATTTTCTTATGTTGTATCAACAGTGTTTTTGTCTGATGAAAGAAAACTCTATATTGTATGATGATAGAAAAATATATTTGCAGTCTCTGTATCTGAAGACTTGTAAATAACTTCCTCATGATTGAATATATAACTGTTTTTTCATATGAAGTTATATTTTACAAATTGCTTTCAAAGTGAAGTTGAAGCGAGTGCACAATCTAACAACAAGTCATTGAATAATTGTTTTCAAAGTGAAGTCGAAGCCGGTGCATAATCTATCAAAAAATCATTGAAGCAGTCGCCCCTTTACTTTTAGAATCAATCGATATCTCCAATTTTCGTTTTTATTAATTTCAATGAATTTAAAATATTAATAATTATTATATTAATGTTAGATAGTTTGCATTGCGAATAGGTTTGAAAATTTCATGATGAATACATTTGGTGATTCAGTTTATATATTAATACTGAAAATACTATGATGTCAATGTCAATCACTATACAATATTAATAGCATACAGTACTTATTGGGAAAAAATTAGTAAGAGTTGGAGAACAACAAGGTTAGTCCAGGAATGTTTTCATCAAAGATATAACATACCTTATCTCAGCACATGTATGTCATTTGAGGAATGTTGTAGCTAAGACATCCCTGAGAATGAGACAACCCAGGTAGAAGGTAGGGATGCCCTGAGGGAGATTATGGCAAAAAACAGGGAAGGAAGTCAAGGCCTTCGATTGAGGTGTCATGGGAAAGAAGATTCGTCGGCAGATCAAAGAGATGTGTGAGGGGAAAGTGGTGAGCGCTGGTGGGTGGCCCACCCAAGGACCCCACACGCGCACAACAGGAATAACAGGGAGAGGAAGGCAACATGTGTTAGCTACGTTAGGAAGGAAAATGGGAAGGCTAGTTGTTAAACGAGAGAGAAAGGTGGTGAGGGGTGCTAGAGCAGCCATGCAAGGCTTGAGGTGGAATTCGGCTGCAGGAGACAATGCAGGAAGTTGCGGTAAGGAAGTTGCTTGCGGGAGGAGGGATTGTCACGACCAGCACGAAGATGCCATAAACGTTACGAAAGGAAACTGGGATGTAATTCAGGTCTGCCCTAGTCTTGATATGTAGTCAATGCTTCAAGAATAGAGGTTGGTCTGGCAACGAATGGTGGTGGTTTCACATGTTTATGAAGGAATTTAGTTTAGTTCTCTGTTGTTGATATCTAGTATTTTAATTTCTGCATTGTATGGTAACTTGTTAGGGAAACAGGGGATGCATGGAGGCCAAGGCGACTCTTGGCATCTAGGTTGTGAACTATGCTTGTGATTTCATTAATACCAGGTGTCAGGGACCAAGAAGGGGATGAGGCTCCCTTAAGTGTCTGTGGTCACCTGAAAATTCTTTGAGCCATAGAGGAAAGAAAGGGGGGTCTGCGATCCAAAAGGATTGCATGTCTATCCAGTCTAGTTTTGTTTGGTTCTCAGGTGATTTTTTGTGCTAGGAATGGGGTGTCGAAGCATTACAAAGTTGGAAAGCCTGACCTCACATGTTTTTTTCGCCTTCTTTGTAAACCTTTGGAGCAATGGAGAAATAATGGGGAATTGGGGGACTCGAACCCTGGTGCAGCTAGCATGGTTAATTCTGTGGAACGAGAGACATGGCAGAGTAGAGGGTCAAATGGCAGACCGAAGGGAGGGCATGTTGTCTATCCTGGGTATTCCCTTTACCAATCTCTCCGCCAATTCAATCAAAGTCGGGTTATGTGGTAGTTTCAATGTCTAGAGGGGTAGGAATCATGAAACAAGGTCTCCAAATCTCGGCGGGCCTGTCATTTCAGTCAGAACTTGGTCAGCCACTTGCATCCTTTTTCTTGTGCATCCCAAAACCTGTGATTCCATCAAACTAGCTATTGTAGGGCCTAAATGAGGAAGCCAAAGGGTTGGTTGCACCAAAGGGAGAACTGAGAGGCAGAGGGATGAAAATCACTTAAAACTGGGCACAATAAGGATGAAGGCAAGTCGTGAAGGGATTGGGGGGAATTCGGGTTAGACCCCTCAAACCCAAAATTGAGACTCTATAATGGTGCTTCACATGGAATGGTTGGATGCCAACACTAACATATGGTTTGGTTTTAATGTTTCTTCTTATGCTACTCTTACAGGTCTATTTAATTTTCCTCCCCTTCTGACTCCAACGCTCCTACTCTGGGACAAGGAAAGAAGTTGGGAGTGGTCATCGCTGGAAGGAACTCTGACTTAAATAAAAATGGTGAAGGCTGAAGCGAGGTTAAGAAGAAGAGGGGGTCATCATGCTTGCAAATAGATGGACAACAAAAAGAAAATGCCAGTGGCCTCGACCAACAAGACCTAGCGTAAGAGGAGTAGGAAAATTAGAGAGGAAAATATGTAGAACCTCATGCATGCATACCATGGGGGAACTCAAACATAGGTTAAGGCCATAATTTCAACATGGGAGGTGGAGTTGAAAGCCAAGGCAACGACAGAGCTGCTTCCAATGGAGCACTGGGATCTGTTGCTTATTGACCCCAGACATACGTGAGGCAGGCAAACTCTATTTAGATAGGCTGTCCAACTTTTCTGGGTTATGAAAAACCTAGTGGTAAGGGCCATGCCAGCGAATAGGAATCTTGAGGAACCACAACAATCACAATAAGAGGGGCCAAGCTTAAAGGATATTTAAATGGATATTCAGGCTGTACAAGTGCTTAAACATATAGTAGATACAATAGCTTATTTAGTATAGATGGTTATTCTCAAACTGTTTAAATTTTGGAAGGCATATGATGTTGATTGGTGGCCAACATACCTGATTTCCCTTGGACCAATTAAATTTAAACAGATTAAGTTCACTAGACATATTTTTTGTTAACTACCTATATATGATTAATAGAAAAAAAAATACCACCAACTTACAAAAAAAAAATCATATAATACATTTGCATTTAATCAATTTTGAATTTTAATATATACCATGTACAATATCAATACTTCTTCATGGTCTAATGGCAAATTGTATTCCTTTAATAATCAGCTCTCAATACCTTTAGAACTCATCCTACCAGTTCCTTCTCATCCTTGGGAAAGTGTTTCCATGGACTTTGTTGGGGGACTGCATAAATCTAAAAAAGGTCATGACTATTTATATGTTATTGTAGATAGGTTCAGCAAAATGTGTATTTTAATACCTTGTAACAAACAGATTACAGCTAAACAAACAACAAAGTTGTTCTTTCAGCATGTATGGGTTCATTTTGGATTACCCACTTCCATTGTATCTTATCGAGATTCCCGATTGGTTGGGAATTTTTGGTCAAGTTTGTGGGAATTGATAGAGACCAGACTGAAGAAGAGCACATCCTTTCATCCACAAATAGATGGCCAAACAGAAGTGGTCAACAGGACAGTGATCTTGTTGCTCAGAGGCTATTGCAGCAAGCATCCCAAGCTTTGGGATGAACATTTATGTTATGTGCAACATGCTTACAACTGTGCTAAACATTCTTCTACATAGAGAACTCCTTTCGAGACCTATTTTGGTTTCACACCAAGGTCTCCCTTGGATTTTGTCTTTGGTAAAGACATAGTGGTTGATGGACATAGTGATGTGGACAAGGCAACCAAGTTCATTGAACAAATCCAAGAGATTCACCAAGAAGTATAGGAACAGCCGGAAAAGAGCCAAGCCAAGTACAAGGCAAGGCATGATAAGCATCGAATTGAGCATAATTTCCAAGTTGGTGATCAATTCTGGCTATATATCAACAAGGACAGAATGCAAGGTGAAAGTAAGAAGTTGAAACTAATAAGGTATGGACCTTTCAAGATACTTGAGAACATTGGTGAGAATGCTTTTCGCCTTGATTTGCTAGCTTACATGCACATCTATTCAGTTGTTAATGCAAAAAGCTTGAGACTATTTAAACCTTCATTGATTGAAGATCCCGAAGAGCAGAGTCAGTTGCCTTCTATTGATGATTTGTTACCTAAATATCTCAATGAATTGCAAGAAGATAGAGTTCTGTACAGGAAGGCGAGAACTACACGCAGAGGGGATGTTGAGTGCCACATTGGACTCAAAGGTTCAAAACCAAGCAGTACGAAATGGATAGAAATTGGGCAAGCGGGGAATTTGTACCCTCACTTGATTGATGCTTAAAAACCAACTTTTGGTGGTCCAAAAGCTTTTTTAGTGGGAAGGTCGTGATCCGAATTGGATCCTAGAACACTCTCTAAGCTTTCATGAACTCTGTAAAATTCATGCCAAAGTTTCAAAGTCTTATAAAGATCGAGCTTATTAGAGATATCCTTGTAACAATTGCAATTTGTGATCAGTGCGGAGCAATGAGGACCCTCGATCAAGCACGCAAACCGTCGGCCCATGGTAACACGCGCTGTCACGAATTAGCAGAATGAGAGGTCATTTCAAGAAACTGGGGCAGTTTCTGATATGCGATTAGCGACAACCAGGAAAACCCCTCGAAGAAGGAAAAGCCTCGAGCAACCGGACCAGAAAAGTTATAAAATGTAACGAATATTGCGCTGATTCTGTTAGAGGCGGGGTCCCACATAAACCGACAGAATATAAGAAGGACTTTGAGTGGTAAGCGGTTTCACTCGAGTCTTAGCCGACGCCACACAATGGGTGCCACGCATCCAACGGAAGAGAGAGAAAACTGGTCACATCGGACGGGTAAATGTCATGCTACTTATCCACCCAATATGGACAATAACTATAGGATCTTGAGGCCCCAGATCGACGATGGAGACAAAATCCGATGGATGACCGGATTCGACGAGGTAAACAGGTAGAGTTGTATAAGATTTGAAGTCCGACATGGATGACGCGTTGGTAGAAGATTGTGTTCGCAGCATTCTTGGAGTTAACGGTAAAAACAGTTGTTCGAAAACATCCAAGAGAACTGACACTTAGTTCGTTATGAAACAGGTGGCCACCTCTCTATGAGGCGTTATACAGTGATGATGACGCAAAAACAGAGGAATTGAAAAGGACAAAGGCAAGGGAACCAAAAAGCCGAGAAGAGGAAATGAACAGTCAAAAAAAGCAGATTGGCTTTAACGCCACAAGATGACAAAGAAAGAACAAAGCAGTTAGCAAGTTAGAAGCGGGACATTGAGAGCAGAGAACAAAGAGAAGAAATCGAGCTAACCTGCAAAAGCAAAAGGCAGCATCGAGACAGAGACAGAGAGAGCAGAGAGTCTGTGTACTCCAGAGAAGGCTTGAGAGGTTCAAGCGAACTCCTCTATAAATACCTGTCATGTATTAAGTCTCAGATTGGACTCATTCCCTTGTGACCCATAGGAGGTCAAGAATAAATAAAGAGAGTCTGTGTACTCCAGAGACTTGGGGAATCCAAGTACATTCTTATTGATATCTATCTATTTTGTGAGACTCAAATTGAGCTCACTATTGTAAAAACTCTGCTTTGAAAAAATAATAGAGAGGCCACCATTGAAGGCTGGACCGGGAAACGTAGCCCGAGAGTATTGGGTGAACTCCTTATTAAAGTAGTTGTCTTTATATGTTTTCCCTGTTGTGTTTTCTCTGACTGCTTCAGTGTTTGTGTATTTTGCAATCTTATTGATCTGTTGCATAAAATAACATAGGCACATCCATGCACATGAGTCTGTAATACCTTATTGTTTGTCTTCGATCAATTCCAGATCACTCACAAACCTGTCAGCTCTATTGTCTTGTCTCACAACCTTGTACTCACAAAACAATGAAATAAGTACGTGCCTTCGTCCTCCTTATAGGCCTTTTGAATAGGCTAAATCTGGCAAGTTATATTTTTGGAACTCAAACTAGTGATTAATGAGTTAACTGAGTCTAACTTACTCATGCAACTCGTCCATCTCAATTTAGAACTTGAGACTCACTCATTTGTCTTTTTCCAAAGATAACTCGCACTAGAAGACAACAAGCTGAACCTTCCACTCCTGCATATCAGTCAAACTGCTTCATGAACTATCCTAACTTACAGGAATTTGTCCTGATTCTTAGGAATTCATCCTAAATTTTAGGAACTCGTGCATGTTAAGGAAAACTGCTTCTTGGTCTCTTTGACTGAGGCACAAGTCAAAGAGGGACATTTCTCGCTACTATTTTCAACACCCCCTCTTAGTGAGGAAGGTGCTTCTGGAAGAACCTCGTCCACCATGATCTATCTCAAACACTACCACATTCTTTGTTGCTACCGTTGCTACCTCTGAACTAGAACACTTCCCTACTTTCTTCTACGAATCTGAAGACCTATTCTTTCCCACCATGTTCTACGAGTCCATCACTTCAATCATAAGTGCCATGTACCATGTGTACCTTTGTGGTTGTTGAAAATGTAGCAAGAAAATATCAATTTGATTTTACCTTGATTAAATTGAGAAAATCTGAATTTCCACATCAAAAGACAACTAGGATGATGTTAACTTGTGTGACATGGCTTGTGTCACCTAGTTTACTTAGTAAATTTGAGTTGGAGGAGTTAGAGCTCAGTATAGCATGTGTGATTGCTAATTTGTAGCAATCAAGGTCAGTTATCTCAGGTTGTTTTCAATTAAACTAGTTCCAACTTTTCAAGGAACTAGTGGAAAGTCAGTTAAGCAGTGGGACTTCAATCAAACTCAATGATCATCCAGTTAACTGATAAATCAACCCAAAACAGCTAGTGCATGCAAAGAATTCGAGTTCCCTAGGCTTAGTGGAGATTCCAAGGCAGTTTAACATCAGTTGCGGACTAGTATTGAGTGTATAGGTGTTGCATGCAATCAGATGATCAACCTAAAGGAATTGCACAATCAATTTGAGGACTCTCCTAAATAATAGGGCCTAATTTTTCAAGGAACAACGAAAGGAAATAGGAGCTCAAGCAAAGGCAAAATTTGACTAAGTCTGGGTCAGAGCCTTTCAGTGAGCAGAGAGATAGGTTATTCACTTGTAGGGTGTGCTTAGTTGAGCAAAGCAATTGTGATACATCTCTATTCTTTTGATTTAATGCAAGAAGGCATTGCGGATCTTTAGCAATTTTCTTTCCTCGAGAAAAATACTTGTTGCATGTGTGTTATTTCTTATTGCATGTCTAAAATTTTTGTTCTAGATTGTAAATTAATTTTCGCAAAGCAGTGCATTAATTTTGCGTCTTGTGATTTGGATTAAAACTTCATGAGAAATTGCAAATCTACATCATAATTTCTACATGGTATCAAAGCAAGATACACATTAGAGAAAGAAATCGAAGTTGTTCTCAAGAGGTTCGCTTTTGGAGCTCAGTGCAGCAAGATTTCTTCAAAGTTGAGAAGATGGCCTTCAATGGACTAAAGGTAGAGTATGCCTTGGAAGGCACCTCAAATTTTGTTGCATGGAAGAATCGCATGGAAGTGATATTTGATGACACTGGATTGCTAGAATACATCAAGTCAAATGTTGCAAAACCACAAGCATCTGATGTCCAGAACCTTGCTCAACGGAAGAAATATGTAGCCAAGGTGAGGAGAATAATCTTGGAGGGAGTACAAGGTCACATTGTTTCAAATCTCCATGGAAAAGAAACTCCATCCGCAATGTAGAAAGGACTGACAAAATTGTTCGAGAATAATAGTGACCACAGGAAGCTTACGCTTAAGGATAAATTTTTAAGTATCAAGATGTAAAAGAATGACACAATTTCGCAACATCTTAGCAAGTTTACACAGTGCCCAGATCAACTTGGTGGTGTCGGTGTTACTGTCCCTGAAGAAGAATAGGTAAGCCTAGCCCTTCTGAGTCTTCCCAAGAGCTGGCATAGCTATCAAAGTTCTGTGAATGGGAGTGAGAAATTGCCGCATTGGGAACACTTATGGTCTGATTTGGTGCAAAGGAAATAAGGTGGAATACTATGTACTTGAGCCTTGGTGGTGGCCAAGTGGCTTATTTTGTAAACATTATTATTTGAATTTTGGACATGACACGTGTTGACAGTTGCTCACTTACTAGATAAGTTACTTGAATGCTTGATGATTTAATCTTCTAAATGTTTTATGTTTTATTTTATGCTTAAAAAATTGATGTATGTTTATAGTTGCTAGAATCTAGATGGTTGATGCTCGAATAATTAATCATTGATGTACAATGGAATGATGGATGCCATATCTTCTACAACTAAAATTTAATAAGCATGCTCGAATAATTAATTTAAAATATGCATGTTTTCATGTCTTCTACAACTAATTGGTATTTTGGATGTTTTTAATATAAATCGCCACACAATATTTAATATATATAATTAATATATATATATATATATAATATATATATATATATATATAGTGATGCTTCTGAGACGCTTAGCTTCCTAGATTTTTGGGAAATGACACTTCCAAAAAAACATCCCCACTTCGTGCAACATTGGTTGTAACAACTATATAGATAGAACTGCCTCCTTGCGCAAGCTATCTTAGCCTCCTCAAGTGATGTGCTCTAGCTCTCCCTGACCTCCCACCTTAATTTGGAACTATTTCCCTGAGCTCAAAACACACAAATTCTTGCTAGTGCATAATCATATGTTTCACCAAGTTTGTGCCCTTGTCTATATAGAATCAAATTACTCTTAAACTCATGCGAACTGGCTCCTTGAACCCAAGTTGGATTGCCTCACTAAACTCAAGTCTCACTGACATCTTGAACTCAAGTGAACTAGCCTCTTGAACTCAAGTCAAACTACCTCACTGAACTGAAGTCGAACTTAGATAAAATATCCATGCATGTTGAGTTTGATTTACTATTTTTCACTAAAGGAAAATTACAGAATTTTCCTAAGTCAACACTAAGAGAAAGTAACACTGCACCTTAGCTTCACATGCGGGTTCTTCTGCCATATATAATGCACTTCTAAATTTAGCAAAACCCTTCCATATCTAACTTCAATTAACATGGACCTTTCAAGATCATATAGCAAACGGCTAACATGTTTTCGACCTCGATCTTCCTATCTATATGTGTATTTATTATGTCGTTAATATTGACAAGATAAAACTTTTTGAACCATGAATGCGTAATGAGAGTTGGACAAAAACATTATTTCCAACAATGACTAACTTAGCAATGGACCAACGAGGAAGGTTGCTAGAAGACACCATCTTGTAGAAGAAGGGTCATGAAACCCAAAAAAATCACATGGACTATTGTAGGTTGGATTAAAAGTGCAAGTGTGGGGTAATGCCAAGTGGTTTACAAAGAAACAAATCTATGAGAGATTCCCAAACCTCAAAGTCACCACGATTTTGCACCACAAAAAGCCTCCTAAGCAGGGAGGTATGATCTGTAAAGGATCAAATTCAAGCTAAAGCCAACATAATTGCAAGTCTATGACAAAGTCAAAAATACTCAATGGAATCCAAAATTTGACAAAGGTTGATGGATGGCAATCAACAAACCTAAAAATTGAAAAAGTCAAGGAAGTCATCTAACAAAGTGCCAATAAGAACTTTTAGGATGAAACTAATGATGGATACAAGTGTGTGGAACACCACTACACCACAACCAAGCAAAGTCGAAAACAATCTACATCATTGGGAATCAAAGTGGCAGACAAGTACAGAATAGCTAATTGGGCAGTTGCCAAGAGAGCAATTTATGATAACTGAAATGACATGCAACTTCTTGTCCATTGAGAGGTCGAGCCTAACTACTAAGAAGCCCCTAGAGAATGCACTTTGATCAGAAATTCAAAAGGTTTGGACATAAGACAAGAGTTTGGAACATTTTTAAAGCATGTCATAAAGTTCAAAGGTAGAAGAGAGTGTCAAAGCTTTCACTAAGAAAGAAAATTGAAATAGTAGCAAAATAGAATCTAAGTAGAGATGAGCTTGGGAGAAGACCCTTAGTGAAACTCAAACTGATTGTAATAATTGTTATTCAAGATTTAAAAATCTAGAGCTGTTATTCCTCACGAGGACTTTCTCCAATTAAAAGCATTATGTCTGATTTGAGAATTTGTGTGCACATTTTACATTCCATTAGTGTTGTATGCAAGTTAATTGGTAGATGGAAAAGTCCAATGAATGCCATTCGGAGATCACTATCATCATGCCAAAGAATTATTTGTTTGTATAAATGGGATCTATTATGTCATTTGGCCTTCCAATGTTGACAGTCACTAAGGTTCTAATAGCAGAATTTCTTTATTGGGTACTTGTAAAAACAGATAGCCATTTGCTGCCAAAGTTTACGGCTTTACACACGTGTAAAATTGGGGTTCTTTGTATTACATAATTTGAAATAATAGCATTTTTACAAATGACTTTGCTGTAGCATCCTACGTCTGTGTGTTGCACTAGTATTATTTCTTTTGGTATAGTCTATCTTACGCTATTGTTTATTTTCTTCATATAATCTGTTGCTAGTTCTTTTGAGAGATTTAGTTGATAAAGAAGTGCAATCTCTAAAAAGTTAAAACACCATGTGAAACACTTGAGCTAGAAGCAAAGGCCCTTGTATGGAAAAGCTGTGTCTAGAGACCACTGACTCAAAGAATATTTCAAAGAATCTGCTAAGAAAGCTACAATGGAAAGGTGCATGACACATATGGAACATAGTTCCAAATCACTTTGGTATTAAAGCAAATCTAGGGATTTCAACTTGCTCCCCTGCATGCAAGCAAAGTTCCCACTTCCAGATGTATTGTTCTTCCTTGAGATCAAATGAGCAGAGACTTTAAACTATCTGCAGTCCACACATAAATAGGGAAAAAAATATATGCTATTAAAAATGGAATTTACATGGATTGCATCAATGGCATCCTTGATGACCAAGCGTGGATGCATGTATTTAAACAAGTGTAATATTATTGTAAAATTAATGGACAACAATCTCTACAAATTATAGAGATACAACAAGCAAACGTTATTAAAGAGTATGATTACGAAATCAAGGCAATGTGCAAACAATTTGGTTGCAAACCTTCCACTCCAAACTCTCCTAAAATTATGCTGTTGCGACTGTAGCCCAGAGAAGTCCTATTTCCACATTCCAAGCGATAACATTTTACAAACAACTACTTCATTGAATTTGTGTTAGCAGTTACGATATATTTGGCAATCTCCCTAGGGTCTAGACTCTAAACAAAAGAGTTTCCATTCATGGCTTGACAGCCCATGAAGTAATTAATAATGGTTCATGTTTTCTATCAAAGAAAGGCAACTGGAGACTAGAATCATGTTACCATTATAAGAAAACAGTAAACAAACACAAAAAACAGCTCAAATAGATTCTAGCACCTTGGTGATTGCACATCCTATGTGAAACCAAGCCCAACATAATTAAAACAATAACTGCACCACCAAGAAAATTGTATTCTTGCTCTAAAAGTAACTGAATAAAACAAGATAACAGAACTCACCCTTCTAGACTTTACCAGCTTGTTCTCAGACTCTGCTTTTGCTCGTGATTGTCGGCGTCTCAAAATTCCATAATATTGTTTCGCATTTACATAGACGGGAGGTTCCTCAACGGCATCTGATGGTGGTAATGGAAGACCAGCTTGAGGCACCCCCAGCATATGAGGAGGAATCTACACAACATTGATCATTTAGGAAACTCCAATAAATCATAATCTTTTGCTTAGAAGTAGCTGATTTTGTAACATACTAAAACATAAAGACGACAAAATGCCAGGAGGGTAATTTTTGCCATGCAAATACCACAATTCAACTTCTGCAAGGAAAGCATAAGTGGACAGAATATCTCAACCACTGAATTCAAGATAATCAACCAAACTATTTACAAAAATCACTCCTGATTCAGCCAAATATAATATACCATGGCTTGTGCACCATATGCTGCGACATAGTTTCCATAAAAGGGATCAGGATATGGATATGCAGTTCGAGCTTGCCACAAAGTATCAGTTCCCTTCAAAATGAGATAGCATTGTCAGAAATTTGAGATCCAAAATATTTAACAAAAGTGGCATATAGTTCATTGTACTAGATGAGCATCTCAATTCATGCCCATCCAAAGACATTTGAGGAATTGAACTCTACATTGGATACGTTATCCATAACAGACATCCTATTTTACCACACTTCCTTATAAACAACCCATTTAGGCAAATTTCACATGGCTTGCAGCCTTAACAGTATGTCAATTTAGCCCAGAGGAAAATGCAGTACATTAATAACTGGTTAGGTAAAATAACTCACATTGTGTCCTAGCTCAAGTTGAGTTTGTCGTGTCATAAATTCTGCATGTGCAGGTGATATGCCTGTTGGCGGAACCTGCTGCTGGCGCAGTGGCTGTTTCTGTTGCTCATCTGATGGACTGCTTTCAGTGCCTACTGAATATCAAAACAAAACATCAATGATGAACTTTTCTAGAGGTGAACTGTGTAGAAAATTATGAAATGTCCAACATTTGAGGTGAACATCCATCATCGGGGCCACAAAGATGTAATGATGAAGTACATCAATGTGTTTTTTTCCTAAAAGATGAAGTGAATATAACCTGTTTCAAACTTGATAACAACATTAAAGGGCAAAGATAAATGAGTACATCCAAAAAGAAAGGATCAGCTGGACCTCTACAACCAACACATCAGTGAATGGCAGGGTTGACAAGTTGCTCATCAAACCAAGATAGAAATAAAATGAATTATAGTACCGCCTACTCATGACCAAAGAAAGGTCAAAGGGATTCAAGTATACTGTCACTAACAAATAACGAATCTCCTAAACAAGTAACAGATCTAGACCAACAATAATGCATGAAGATAAAATGGGAAAGATTACAAGAGTTTCACCAACGAAGGAAACCGTGTACAACGTATAAGAGAATTTTCTAGAATTAAATAAACACATGGAAAAATGGGAATTAGTCTCAGAATGAAGCTACTCTCAGTCACTGGAAGAGTTTGCAATGTTGTCGATCACAGTAGATTCCCCGATACTAAACATTATTATGTTGTTGGGAGAGTGCCACAGAACGAGAGGAGGTATTTGGACTAACTAGGAGGGTTGTAAGAAGCACCTCAGAATGGCTATCCTACAATCCGAGGTTGACATACTCGTGAAGGGGAGGAACCAAATGAGACATTCTTCCTGGACTGGACATGGAGGGGGATTGTCGTGTATCCCTGCATAACTCTAGAACAATCTAGAGGGTGAAGGGGCAATGTCGGACTGGTCTGTTGCTTCCCATCCCAATATTCATGGCATCTACTAAAAGTTTGCCCTCTCCCCATACTACTGCGATGGGCCAAACGAAAGAGGTGATTAGCCTAGGGCCTCTAGTAAACCCATGCAACGATGACAGTGGGAATGTAGCTGTCTCTCTAATAAAGAAGCCAAACATCTCTGGCCAGGGCACTGAAGAAAGAGGACAATGGCCCCTGAGACCTTGTAGAGACTGTAAAATCTTCTTTGAATGGATATTTTGAAGATGATAGATGGGATGTTGAAGATGAAGTGTTTATGAGGCTCAACCTCCTGAAGCGGTCGGAGCCTCTAAATCCTGGAGAGATATGGTGATCTGACTCAACAGAAAGCTGGAGAGACATCATTTTCAACAGGCCAAAGGAATCCTAGGACTATAAGACTGATGCCGCTGTGAATAATCAGGCCATATAATATGACCATCAATAATCAGCAACAAGTGTTCAGCCTACAAGGCCGAGAGAATTATAAGAAATACAACTACCAACAAAACAAAAAGTTGTGGTTTTCTCATCCTACTTGCCAACGCCCGGACGTCTGCAGAATGGCTCCGGAAAACTGTGGCAGTAACAGTATGCCATCGGCAAAAAGGATAGGGTACTCGTTATTACATATGATCATTGTGAATGGATATTTTATGAGGCCGCCTACCTGTTGCACAGCCTCTTCTCAGTGAAGTGAAAAGTGGTTCAGGTTAAAACCCGAGCAAGACCTTCCACACCACAGTTGGTTCAGCTTCCAATTAAAAGTAAATTCGACTGTGGACTTCTTAATTTATTTACTTAATTTAGTGTAGACTATCGGATTAGTGATAAGGTACCCTAACCTTGAACAAAGGTTGCAGATTCACAACGTTACTTTACAATCCGATCTGAAATCATATTGTCAAATATAATTTACTTTAATTAATCTCCCTATAAAACGCCTACAGACCCAGCCTTTTTAGCATTATGAACTGACTGCCGAGATGCCTGATCTTATGATTTACTCCAATTTGCCAGAAAATAAATTAAGCCCATTTCCGAAATAGCCCCCTGTCAGCAAACCCCACACAGAGCTAAATTGAAAATTAAAAACAGGAGACAGTTAGAGGAGCACCGAGTTTTGTAGTCATGTTCTGCATCATAAATTACTCGCTGTTTGACGACTTCTTTTTCTTCTTAGAGGGATTCGAACAGGGGAAGGGCGTTTCTTTGGGACTACCTCAGACACTCCACGGAGCTACGCGTCAGCTTTGCATTCCTCCCTGCCACCGCCATTAAAATTTAACTAGTAAATATAAATTAAGCAGAAGAAAATAGTTTAAAAATTAAATAAGCATATGACGTCATGAATTATCATATTCAAGCTATTAACATGGAACGTGAAACTTAGGGTCTGTTCCGTGAAAAGCTGAAATATTGTAATGATCATCAAAATCTCGAATACTGATACCCAACTTCGTCCTAAGAACAGCCCTTTGCCTGGCTTCCATACTATCTATGTACAAAGAAATTTAATTTACCTCACCAACCTGAGAAGTGGCGGACTTTTTCTTGATGCCCAGAACAAAAATTTTCAATGTCCGTGGGTTGGATCGGTCTTAGCCACCAATTACAAGAAACAAAACAACTTACAAACGACAGAACCGCCTGACTGTACAGTTGGAAAAGCAAATTCTGTACAGTTTGATCTGCTCCAAGTTTAAGCAGTTAAGGCTTCAAATTTAATTATGGACAGTGCCAAACAACAGCTTGGAAGTGAAAAGGAAAAAATGGACGAAAAAAACGAGGGTTGGGCTGCTCACCTTCGTAGTCTCCTGGGAACTGAAGTCATGGTTGGTGCTTCCTGTGTCTATCTGCCGATCTCCGGAACGAACAGATGGCAAGTTTCAGAAATTTGGGAAGGGAGGACAGGGAGCTAAAACCAAAGCCCAATATTTATAGAATAGCTTGGATGGCCCCACCCCTGTGTTTGTGAATTATGTATTGTAGGATTGGGTAAACCTCGCTTTCTTGTTTCTAATTTCACGAATTCAGATCTCGATTGCTTGGTACTTCAATTTACTTGGCGTCTTTCTGTTAACATTAAATCTTCTCGTCTCATAGGATGAAAAGATGGACAAAATCGCTTGTTAGGCCAGTGTGGTTTCTTTCTTTTAATTTGATATTAATATTCTTAAATAATCAAAATTGGTGAATGGTGTACCTTGAAAAGGATTGTTTAAGGAGAAAAAAAATAAGATTATCAAAAATTGGTTTGGTTTTAAGAGTAGAGAAAGCATAGAGCTTATAGTACTAAGGTTAGGGTTTAGCTCAATCCAGGGTGGGTAAGGGTGTGTAGGGTTAGTAGATTATCAAAGATTGGTTTTAAGAGTAGAGGAAGCATAGAGCTTATAGTACTAAGGTTAGGGGTTAGCTCAATGCATTGTGGGTAACACAATGCAGGGTTAGTATGGTAAAGTTATTGTTTGTTAATGAAAATAAATAAAAATGGTCATTGTGTTAAAGTTTTTGTTGGTTAATAAAAATAAATAGTTGTTGTGAAATGAGAATTTAAGAGAAAGTGATAAAAAATAAATTATTTATTAAGTCTAAATATATGTTTATTTAGGATTTGCGACAAACGGTCTTTCACAGTGGTGTTTTACCTATGTGATTATCGTTTAATTTAAAAAGTGTTTGCCATTGTTCAAGCTGGGGGAAATTTTCTCATACTTAATTTTAATTATTATTGTAAAAGAGATAAATTATTAAAACTAGCAATTGTCCCAAAAGGTACAAAGAGAGGCCGATAGGATTATTAAATTGGAATTGCAAAATTTAGTTACAGAATGGAATCTGATCTATGAGGAGCTTTGGGGGCTTATAGATTACAAGAGAATAGCAGAATTTTTTCAGTAAACATGTTAGTTGCGTACTGATCATCTTGGCCGTTGGAGACAAAACTGGTGTTTATACTATTTTCCACAACTTATTCAATAAAATTATCATATTCATGGAATTTTAGAAAAATATATTATACATTAAAGTCTATAAAAAAATTATTAAAACAACTACACAATACACCTCTACTTGCTTTTAATAAGACTCACTATTTTAAATTTATAAAAAATAATTCATACAACAGTAATGAGCTTTAAAAATATAAAATTTCCATAATGGCTTGCCAAGAGGTATATAGGGTGTCCATAATTGCCAAACTCTGCCCACTTATAGAGATTAAACGTATCCGCAAAAGAAGAGATTGTTGAAACCATCAATGCAGGGTTCATGTTTGATGTCCAAAATGGAACAATAGTTGATTCTTGAAGTACATATTAAATTTCATGATATTTATAAGCGGTGCTTCTTTCACGAATCCCTCTATAGAGGGTTTCTTGTTTGTTCCATTAGTACTTCACATAGATTACAACCCTGTTGTTGTTTTTTGTTTTGTTTTTTTTTTCTCTCTCGAATTTCATGTCCCCAACCAAATCGCAATGTTCCACAACCTGCCCATGTAAGACTGATGGAATAATGATTGTTTGTACAGCGGAGATATAAAATGGACAAATAGGGCCAGAGTGAGTAGCAAAAGTGATCTGCGATGTGTTGTTAGCGGAGAAAATGGAATAACTTTTCGGGTTTAGGGTTTCCATCAGGCGACGTTCTGATCTGAATGTCGCCTTGCAGAGATTCAAAATCGAGCTCTATCTAATAATCTTTGTCCCACCATAAGTTGTATATAACGATCTAAGTGCCTTGTTCTCGAATTTTATTGAACACATCCAACAATTCATGTTAAAGCTTGAGGAGATCTACATCCTGCAAAATAATAGGCTAACAGAAAAGAACATTATATCAGCTGCTTCTAGCATTATATTTATTACCCTAAACTAACCAATCATCTTAATAACTTTAAACTATATTAAAAATTTCAACTTATTTTTAACTGGGTATAATATTTTACTATTTAATTATCAAGATTAAATATATATTTCTTTTATTTTAAAAGTATAAAAAAATTATATATTAATTAAAACCTATAAAAATATAATAAATTTATAATTATAAAACTATTAAATAAAAGTTTCCAATCATAAATTTAAACTCAGCATTTCAATCCCAAAATTAAATTATACTCAGAACTTTATCCTGGAAATAAAGTTGTACTTTTACCACCAAGCAGTCCCAATTCATATTTAACCGATAAGGCTACTGCATATGAATGCTAATTTCCTCCGAACTTCATTCCCTACATTGCTCACTGGAGTTGGCTTCGCCATTCCCAGTATATAGTGCTAAATTTCGACATCTTTTTAAACAGTACACAATTTGATGATTTCTACTATCAGGTGTGCTTACCTGTTGTTTATTCAAACCAGCCACAAAAATGCAATACCGTCATTTGCATATTGCATGCAGGCCTTCCGAAGAGCATTTAACTTTCAAAGAGTCTTTCCTTCTCTTGGCCTATTGTTGCTTTTTTTTCTTGTTTTACAGAAATCAACCAGAGTGTAGAAAGGCTGAGCTTTGTAATTTTATGTCTTCCCATTCAGTGAGTATTGAAATTTGGGTTTAATCTTTGAACAGTGCAATACACAGCCTGGTAAACCTATTTGATCTGTGAAACCACACGTCAATCAAGCTGAAGTGTATATATGGGGTTTGTCAGACCAATGTGGACTTGGGGAATATAACTTGTTCACTAATTGATACATCAATTCAAGCCAGTCCAAACTAAATTCATAACTGTGCTACATCAAATTGAGGTCATCTGTTCTAAACCTACTCCCCATTTCTTCCCAAGTTAATAGCTGGTATCTTCTGGTATAACATGAACAGGCAAGGTCAAAAACTATTTTATGCCCTTTCTTTTATGTATAGCTTGTATAAGAATCTATCCAAAAACTATTCAATCGCATATGCATTATTCATGGCATTATTAGTCATAGTACCAAATTACCAATGCATGTGCAGATTGTATTCATTCACTTTAATGTGAAATAAAGGTCATTTTAACTGACAAGGACAAGAAGGTCACTTTATCCAGTCGGTACTGACTTCAGGTCTGAAATCTGCAGAGATATCAATATTACCAAATTTGCTCTCAAATTTTGATTGTTTAACCTTTGTTACCTTGAACCATACAAAAATAAGGTCACATTCAAAAGATATTAAGAAAGTACAGTCTTTTACACCAAACTGTAAACCTTTTCTGTAACATTCTAAATCTGTATTCAACTATATGACCCGATTCAGTGCTTTAACTGTTTAAAGAACCATCTATTTTTTTATCAAAATCTGATGCACATTAGCTAAAACCAGATTGTAATTTATAGACTAACAAGCACCTCCTACTCGGTCTAATTTGAGTACAATTTGATATAATAATGACGCCAATTCTGTTCTGTAGTGCCATAATCTTCAGGAGAATACTGAAAGATTTGGACATTTGACGTCATCCTTTCACGTACAAATACTGTAGGCAAATACCAACTTTGACATCTTTGAAGTGGAGACATTGATATTGCCTGCTACAATAACCCTCCAGTCAATATGCATTGGTTGCTGGAAACAAATGTCTTGCCATTTTAAAATTACATCAATTTACTAAAACTGAAAGCAGGACTTTACATTGATTTTTGTGTCATGAAATTTCTCATATTATATCCTTCCATAATTATTGCACATGCAAGAACTTTGATCACCAATATGCAAAACCCAGTGACCTCAAATTCTGTATAAACCGAAAATGGATCCATATCAAAACCGGGTAAGCTTTTATTACTGCATCTCTAAACAAAGGATAAAACAGTTTGCATAGACGGACATGTAAACCTTGTGGTCTCACATCCTATAACTCAATGATGGATGCATACCAAATCCCATTGAACTTATCTTGTATACTTTTGTTGAGCATATAAACATGCAAATATGTGTGTGAAAATTCCTGGCAAGAGAAATTACAGGGTGAAAAATGCCTTCAGATCAAGGCCTTCAGATCAAGACCATATATAACATGAAATGAAGACAGGTTGTCCTGGAAATGTAAGGATGACCATATCAGGTGTAAGGATAAACCAACAACCTGACAGTTTTCTCTCGCTACCTCGTCCCACTTCAGCGTTCACTCAGGACATGTCAACATGATAAAATAAAAAGGAAATTCTGATTAAAAAACAGCAAATATCATCCAATGATCAATAAGGGCAGCTTTTTAACTGCTGAATACCATATTGAGAGAACAATATGTGATCAAAATAATGCTCATAACCCATGCAAAAATAAGGAAACCAAAGACTTCAGTTAATTAGCTGCTATACAATTTGTCCGACTCTAAATGTGCTTTGCCTTTACCAAGAATACCTTATTGCGAGTTGAGAAGGCTTATGAAAGTGGCCTGCTTACAGTTTTTCTTGCAGGTTTTTTTTCGACAGTATTCCCCCCCATGAACTATTGGTATATATCCTCTTCCATGCTTGATGTATTTGGATTCCCTAACATTAGCTAAACAAATGATATAAATAGCCTTCAACTTGTCATTTTTACTCAACAGTGGCAAACCATGTGTTGTTTCTTAGGGTAGAAGCCGAAAGTAATGATAGCCAAGCTTCATCGATTTTCAAAAGATAGCGGAGACTGGAGAGGGGATTCAGAACAGAGAGAGGCTTATTTAATTATAGACATCAATTCTTATAATTCAAAACAATTTGAGTCATTCTTGTCGTTGGCCATGTGTTGGGTTTCGTACGAAACAAAGTATTATGTCACACAGACCCCAACATTTTGTCATCCCAAGGCTTTAGCAGTGTCCTCCTAAACAGCTAAAGCTTTTTACATTTGGAACTCGACATTGCAGAATGGAAAGATTCCAAATGGAAAAAATATAGCTTTGGATGGAGCAAAAATACTGTGGCAAACTTCAGGAATTCGTCAATCACAACAAGGCAGCACTACTTAACCTTCCCTCAATTGGCATCCAATAAGGCAGATGCAATGAAAACAGAGACACTAACACTTGCTTGTGTTTTCTGTTGCCTCCAAGTCTGGGAGTTAAATACATTCAACAATGCCAATCATATGCAGGAGACTCTGTTCCCATCAACAAATTCCAAGACGGACTCATGAATGTGAAGCAGAGGAACAGGGCAACAAAAGTTGATAAGAGATAGTTCTTGCTGAAACAAGCGTTACTCTCTCATATACTTTACCTTGCAACACTCCATACTACAAATAAAAAATTACCTATGGCCGATGCTTCTGTACACCCCACTAAATCTGTTGCCCCACATTATACTGTGGGCATTGTCTTATTCACAAACCCAGTCATCGATCTGACAAAATACGCTGAAATGTGTCACACTTGCTTACATGTAACTATTTATAATGTTTCCAACATTTTATTTTAGAAGGCAAATCATTATCAGACTGTCAAATGACTCCAAATACCTTTTGAATGATATGATTATTCTCCTTCATACAACACTGACATGTCTATATCATGTAATCGAAACACTAAATAAACGCACAGATCAACAAATCGGTCATCCCAGTTAGGAAAGGGTAGTTACCTGTTCAAAGGACAATTTTTTTTGCCTAGTATAGATTTGTGTTATAAAAACGCTACATAACCAAAATGCAGTAACCAGAAATTCAACATCAAATTTATTTACAAGGCAGGACATATATTAGCTCAGGCTAGGCAAATGGTAATTTAGAGGATTGGAAACATGTAGATCCCAGTTTTTTCTTAAAAAAAAAAGTTCTGCGAACCCACCTGGAGAAAGATGACCTGGTAGATTTCTTTTAGAATGAGGAAGCTCCATGCGGTCAGGTTACAAGGTCAATTGGAAGCTACCAACTCCTTACCTGTGCAAACGAGTAGATAATCCAGGTTAGTCCCAGTATAGCAACCCAAAGCGAAATAAAAACGACAGGACCAGAAACATTGTTTTGTTACCTGAAACAGAAGCCGATTCTCCCGAAGCCGCGAGCCAAACCTGTTGCAAACAAAGGAAAAGTCTCATTGTAAACTCAGACAAAAAGAAAGGAAAAGGAAATTATCAGGAGGATGAGGTGAGATGATTACCTTTTGAAGACAGAGGAAGCCGAACCGCTCCACCTGGGATTCACCCTTGCGCATCAAAACGAAACCCTTTCTTTCTGTATCAGCATAACCCTGCATATGGAAGACAGATGAAACCCATCTCCTCCATTTTGATAGGAAGACAGAGCAATCCCCGAACGCTGAATTTCAATAGCGAGAAGGCTTACCTAAGGGCAAGGCATGCAATCTCGGCAGGACCTGGTAGATTTCTTTTAGAATGAGGAAGCTCCATGCGGTCAGGTTACAAGGTCAATTGGAAGCTACCAACTCCTTACCTGTGCAAACGAGTAGATAATCCAGGTTAGTCCCAGTATAGCAACCCAAAGCGAAATAAAAACGACAGGACCAGAAACATTGTTTTGTTACCTGAAACAGAAGCCGGTTCTCCCGAAGCCGTGAGCCAAACCTGTTGCAAACAAAGGAAAAGTCTCATTGTAAACTCAGACAAAAAGAAAGGAAAAGGAAATTATCAGGAGGATGAGGTGAGATGATTACCTTTTGAAGACAGAGGAAGCCGAACCGCTCCACCTGGGATTCACCCTTGCGCATCAAAACGAAACCCTTTCTTTCTGTATCAGCATAACCCTGCATATGGAAGACAGATGAAACCCATCTCCTCCATTTTGATAGGAAGACAGAGCAATCCCCGAACGCTGAATTTCAATAGCGAGAAGGCTTACCTGAGGGCAAGGCATGCAATCTCGGCAGGACCTGGTAGATTTCTTTTAGAATGAGGAAGCTCCATGCGGTCAGGTTACAAGGTCAATTGGAAGCTACCAACTCCTTACCTGTGCAAACGAGTAGATAATCCAGGTTAGTCCCAGTATAGCAACCCAAAGCGAAATAAAAACGACAGGACCAGAAACATTGTTTTGTTACCTGAAACAGAAGCCGGTTCTCCCGAAGCCGTGAGCCAAACCTGTTGCAAACAAAGGAAAAGTCTCATTGTAAACTCAGACAAAAAGAAAGGAAAAGGAAATTATCAGGAGGATGAGGTGAGATGATTACCTTTTGAAGACAGAGGAAGCCGAACCGCTCCACCTGGGATTCACCCTTGCGCATCAAAACGAAACCCTTTCTTTCTGTATCAGCATAACCCTGCATATGGAAGACAGATGAAACCCATCTCCTCCATTTTGATAGGAAGACAGAGCAATCCCCGAACGCTGAATTTCAATAGCGAGAAGGCTTACCTGAGGGCAAGGCATGCAATCTCGGCAGGACCTGGATGACGGTTTCGAAAACTGGAACCTACACTTCGTCAATCGGAAAGCAAAATGGAAGGACTACAACAGAGGAAGACTCAAATGACTGAACTTTCGCAGCAAAAGGCAGAAACCAAATTGTACGCCACGTGTCAACTTGAATGCCCGACCTTCTTCTGCAAATCGCGTTCCGCTGGACCAAAATTTGATACCACGTGTCGACCTAGAAATCAAAAGGACGACGAAAGCTTGTTTCAAAGAAAGGCCTATCGGCCTAATTATAAGAAATTATGTTAATTAATTATTTTTTTAATAAATTTTTATATAAATTGTAATTAATTAAAATAAATAAGTATTTTTTACTGCTTTTTATTACAGAAACAAGATTTTG
>APFE030000664.1:91177-122564 GCA_000404065.3 Pinus taeda
ATAAAACAATTGATGATGATGATGGTTAATGTCCACTGAGACTAAATTTTGGTTTATAAAGAAATGAATTATTTAGTTTGATTTAATAATTTATTCCTATGCTCAAAAAGCTTGGAGCGAAGTTTCCCGAGCTCACTATAATTTTTTGACATAGTAAAAGGCTAGGAAAGTCAGTATTGCAACAAAGAGTATGAAACACAGATCTAATGTGGTTGTACGCGGGGCACTCTAAGAGGAAGTGATTTTCATCCTCGATGTTCATATTCTAACAAAGATGGGAGATCCTTTCCATCCATGGTGTCTCTAAGAGGAAGTGATTTTCATCCTCGATGTTCATATTCTAACAGAGATGGGAGATCCTTTCCATCCATGGTGTTTTAGGAACTGCCCAACGACCCGTTTCACTATGGAGCTCATGAGAGTTCGTTCTAATCTTGGCTATATTAATTTTCTTCTTTGAGTTAGTTAAAACAAAGAGATAGTTTTGATCTTCTAGGGTGGGGTTGATGACCTCCTTATAATATCTTAATTTTCTTTTAGCTACTAAATCTTTCTCACACCATATTGTTTCTTTGAACTTAGAAGTAACAATATTTTTAATGTTATTAATGTTTTGCAATGCAACATTCTCATCGATCTCCCAATGGTTTAACCAGGCCCTAGTGTCTTTATACCAACCTCGTTTGAGCCTTAGGTGGTTTTGGCTAGAATTTAAAGCTAGCTTAGGAAGTCTATGGTCTCCTATGTTATTGATTTTGTGCTTGTACAACAGAAGCCTAGTCATAGCTAGGCTCTCGATAGGGCAAAGGCCCACTTCTATAACGAGAATAGGATAGGGTGTATTGCTTTTAATTTTGAGGTTATACATTATAAAATGCTTCTGGATTTTCTCAATCTTTCTTGAGGATTCTCTAGAGATGTTGCAACCGCAAACCTCACATCCATATAAGATAACAGGAGTGAATAAAGTTTCAAAGAGGAACTTCTTTCTATCTGACATTACGAGGCTTGTCGTTTTACAATTATTTTCAAGACCAAAAGAAGCTTTCCACACCCCATTAATCCTTTTCGCAATGCTATAATTCAAGTTGAGCTTGTGATGAATATCAATTCCTAGGTACTTGTAAGAAGACACTTCCTCCAAGTTGCTATTGTCATACATAAAATTAGAGTAAGTGTCCTTCGTGGATTTGATAATCATAACTTTTATTTTGTCATTGTTAACAATCATACCCATGGTATAGCAAAAGTTCTTAAGAAGTCTAAGTTGCTTATCAAGATCAGATGGGCACCTTGCGAGAAGAACAATATCATCAGCATAGAGAAGAAGGATGATGAATATCTCAGCTAAAATCGTGCCAACACAACCTACTTCCTCTAAACAACCTTCTAGCTTGTCGATGTAAATGCCAAGTAGGGTAGGGGAGAGGGGACAACCTTGTTTAACTCTGATCTTACACTTAATATCTTTCGGCCACCCCTCATTGCTCTTTAACTTGGAAATCTCATTCTCGTATAACCTTCTAGCGGCAATGCTCAACTCGAAAGGAACCTTTAGCTCTTCTAATCTATTCCATTTGTTGTTTCTAGGGACCGTATCGAAAGCCTTTCTAAAGTCCACAAAGCAACAAAAGAGATTGGATTTATCATTGCAGCATTCCTCCACAATGATCCTAAGCATAACGAGGTGGTCCGTTGTTGAGTGTTTCCTTCTAAAACCCGCTTGTCCTTTAGCCCACTTACCTCCACTTTCAAGCCATATGCTCAACTTCTTTTCCAAAATAATACCATATAACTTGGCTAAGAGAGCGCTGATCATAATTGTCCAATAATTAGATATTTGTATCCCCACTTTTAAAAATAGGGAGAATAAGGCTCTAAGTCCATGGTTTAGGGAACCCTTTCTTGACCACTTGTTGTTGTTATTATTATTATTATTGGATTAATAAATAGTTAATAATTAATTATAATCAATAATTTATTATTAATAATAATTATTAATTAATAAATAATAATTAATTAATTACTCATATTTTAATTATTATTTAAATATTAATAATTAAAAGCGTTTATATACCTTAAAAATATTGATCCCGAAGTTATTATTATTATCATTTTAATTAACATAATCAAGTTAATAATTAATTAATTATTAAAATTAATTACTATTCTTTATTAATAATTAATAAAATTTATATATATATATTAAACTTTTAACATAAATCCAAAATAATTGTTTGTTGTTATTATTATTATTAGATTAATAAAATCCAGAAAGTATATTATAAATTATAAGAATTAAATACCTAGACATTATATTAATAATAATAAAAATAACAACGTTATTATTAATTTTTATTAATAATAATATAAAACTTACTTTTTGATATGATTCAGTAAAAGCCCTACCTCGCACTACCTCTTGGCACCTTGAGCCCAAGTCCATTGCTGATTCCTTGAATATTAGGGAATGAGACGGTCACGCCTATGTCTGACCGATTCCCAAATATGGGGAGAATCAGCAATGGGCATAAGGATCTCCGTCTTCGCACAACCCCAGCTTTTTTCAGTTAGCAATGGGCATAAGGATCTCCGTCTTGGCATAACCCCAGCTTTTTCCAGTTAGTGCTTCCAGAATCAACGAACTTCAATACTCGGTGCGTGCCTTATAGCATGGAGGGGGGAGCACCTGGCAAAGCCTACCGGGTGAATGGAATAAGTGTTTTGACAGTTTTTGGATCGTCAGATCGGCCGGCCTTACTCACTACAGCCGGAAAATAAGGAGGGGGTTGACAGGCATTTAGATCGGTATTGTAACGCCTTGAAGCTCCGAGCGCAGGCGCGTGCCTCTCACATTGTGAAATGCGACTAAGTGTTGATGCTGCGAGCGCTCCAACATATGGAGGCGCGGTGGAAACAGGCGCGCAGTTATGAGGAGGTCGTTCGCGGGTTTATAGGGTGAGCCGACAGCTCGCCCCCATACACGAAGCCGACCGAACGATGGTGCAAACGTTGGGCGAGCCAACGGAGAAGACATCGTAGTTGGGCAATTGTATGGTAGATTGATGGGTTGGCCAAGGAGCTGGGCGCACCCATGGAGCGTGTATATACACAGAGGAGTTGCGTTGGTGGAAGGACATGACATTCACATCGCAAATCATCGCACAAGTCTTGGTGCGAAGGGAGGATGCGAAGTGGACAACCGCAGGTCGCATGCGGGTGATGCGCTCGCCGGTCAGGCAAACGACACGGGAAGCGCGCGGTTAAAGTGTGAATGCCGTCGTGCGAAGGCACATGGGCAGGGCGCGGTTGGTCCGCCCGCCCAAGGGTGGAACGCACGGTGCGATGGGCGCCCGCTACACGGTTGACATACGAGTTTGGTTGGTGTTTGGTGCGGGTCGTGCACGGGCATGCCCGCCCATCGGGCAACAAACGTGTATGTGTTATATTGTATTGTATATTCGGTTGAAGGCGTGGGCAGACCACCGTGCGCTCTTGCATGGGCGGGCGCCCGCCTTGGTTATGAACGCCGGTGGAGTTGTTACTCCCAGCCATTGTATCAAATCTCTTACATAATAAAAGAAAGTTTGTTCTTACATATTCTGTTGTTCTTGATTATCGTTTATCATGTATTTATAATGGATTCCGCACATTATAATTATAAATGAAGTTTTTATGCATGAATAAAGGCGTAGTTCGTAAAGTAGCATAATTATGGAAACGGTTGGTTGCTTAGGCGGTGTCGCACCCGCTCAACTTAAGAAAAAAAGAGTTGGGGGCGTGACAGGTGGTATCAGAGCAGGTTCACGACGAGTGAAGCCGGTGTATGATGAAGATGATACACACCTGCACTTCGTGACAGGTGGTATCAGAGCTGATTCAGGGTTGAAGAAGCTTGATGATAAGCGAAGAGAACGAATGTGTATGCAAGGACAAGTTATGGAGAAATCATGGATGAACAGTCTGGGTTTCGTTGACTTGATGGTCCGTGGGAAGAGCACTCAAGCTCTTGTGGACATAGGGGCCACTCATAACTTTATGACGACACAGTTTGCAAGAGAGGTCGGACTGACGATCCTCCCATCGAACATGGAGGTCAAGGCAGTGAACTCTAAGGCTAAGGTGGATGGTTTGGCACACGAAGTGCCGATACAGATAAAAGACTGGACGGGTCAGTTGGACTTCACGGTGATGGAGATGAACGACTTTGATGTGATACTTTGACAAGATTTCTTGAAGGGCAATAGGGCTATTGTTGTCCCCTTCTGTGATGAGGTGGTGCTGGTTGGACAGACACGAACTTGGACTTTGCCCACTCATAGGCAAAGGAGGGAAGTCAAGGTGCAACATGTTTCTGCACTAAGTTTGGAGAAGGCTATGAAGGAGTCAGATATGGAGTCATATGCGGTGATGTTCAAGGGAGTTGAAGGTGATGAAGTGGGGATGCCTATTTCAGCTGAGATTTCTGATGTGCTTGCTGAGTATGTGGATTTGATGCCTGATGAGCTACCGAAGAAGCTTCCACCAAGGCGTGCAGTGGACCACAACATTGAGCTTGAACTAGGGAAGAAACCCCCAGCTAAAGGACCTTATCGTTTATCAGGGCCTGAGTTGGAGGAATTGAAATGGTAGCTAAAGGAGTTAGCTGATGCAGTTTTCATTAGACCTTCAAGGTCCCCATATGGAGCTCCGGTATTATTCCAGCGAAAGAAGGATTCCAATGAGCTACGGATGTGATTTGACTACCGTGCATTGAACAAGCAGACGGTGAGGAACAGGTATCCTTTGCCATTGGCTACTGATTGCTTTGACAAGCTTGCGAAAGCCCGAGTGTTTTCCAAGCTGGACTTGAGGCATGGGTACTATCAGGTGCGGATTGCTGAAGGAGATGAGAAGAAGACCGCGATCGTAACAAGGTATGGTAGCTTTGAGTTCCTTGTTATGCCATTCGGGTTGTGCAATGCTCCTGCGACATTTTGCACTTTGATGAATGATGTTCTACGACCATACTTGGACTTGCTCGTAGTAGTATACTTGGACGATATAGTGGTTTACAGTGACAACATGGAGGATCATAAGAAGCACTTGGCGATGGTGTTCAAGGCACTGAGGGAGAATCAGTTGTTCTTGAAGAAGTCTAAGTGTGTGTTCGCTTAGACCGAGATTCCATTCCTTGGGCATATTGTTGGTCAAGGGTACATACGGATGGAGCCGAGCAGAGTGAAGGCTATCGAGGACTGGATTGAACCGAAGAATGTCCATGAGATGAGGGTGTTCTTGGGCATGACCAACTACCAACGAAAGTTTGTAGAAGGTTACTCCAAGGTGACATCGGCACTAACACACCTACTGAAAAAAGACAAGAGGTGGTGTTGGACAGAGAAATGTCAAAAGGCATTTGATGACTTGAAGAGAAGGATGGCTACAGCACCAATACTGAAGTTGCCTGACTTCGGGACACTGTTTTAGGTACACATTAATGCTTCAGATTTTGCCATAGGAGGGGTTCTTATGCAGGATGGGCATCCGGTGGCCTATGAGAGTCGGAAGTTGTAGGATAGAGAGCGGAGGTATCCGGTTCATGAGAAGGAGATGACTCCGATCATCCATTGTCTTCATGTATGGAGGCATTACCTGATTGGGAAGCCATTTGTTATCAAGACTGACAACGTTGCAACAAGTTATTTTGCATCACAACTGAAGCTTTCTACGAAGCAAGCTTGTTAGCAGGACTTCTTGGTAGAGTTTGACATGTCTATTGAGTATAGACCTGGTAGACACAATGCGCTAGTAGATGCACTTAGTAGGAAGGGACAACTTGCAGCATTGGAGGGGGAAGACCGGGTAGCAAGGAGTAGAAGTTGTATTCAGATGTCAGAAGAGATGCAAAACAAACTGAAGGGAAGTGTGGAAACCGATACTTTGGCGCAGAATATAGTGAAGCAGATAAAGGAAGGAAAGACACGAAAGTTCTCTCTACAGGACGGTTACTTGTTCTTTGGAAACCGACTCTATGTTCCAAAGATATCTGGTCTTAGGAGACACCTTTTGAAGGAGTGCCATGATTCTCCATGGGCTGGCCACCCAGGGCAGCATCGTTCTTTGGCATTGTTGGAGAGAGGGTTCTTTTGGGAGAAGATGCGGGAGGATATGGAGGAGTATGTACATACGTGCATCATTTGTCAGCACGACAAATCGGATACGCAGAGGCAAGGAGGACTATTGCAGCCTTTACCTATTCCAGAGAGGCCATGGATGAGTGTCTCGATGGACTTCATTACTTAGTTACCACAGGTGCAGGGGTATAATGGGATCATGGTCGTGGTTGATCGTTTTTCCAAGTATGTTGTCTTTGTTCCGACAAAGATACCTTGTGGAGCCGAGTGGACTGTCGAGTTGTTCTTTAAGAACATAGTGAAGTATTGGGGGATGCTGTTGAGTATCGTGTCGGATAGAGATCCACGATTTACAGGGAGATTTTGGACCACATTGTTCAAGTTAGTTGGGACAGGGTTGTTGAGGAGTTCGAGCTACCATCCGCAGACAGATGGGCAGACCGAGCGTATCAACGCATTGCTGGAGGACTACTTGAGACATTATGTGACGGTTGATCAGAAGAATTGGCCTGGACTCTTGGATATTACTCAGTTTAGCTACAATATTCAAAAGATTTCTGCAACGAGGTACAGTCCATTTGAGTTGGTGAATGGGCAGATGCTAGTTGCACCGCACACCGTTGAGAACACAGGTTTTTTGAGGAGTCCTCATGTGAAGAGGTTCATGAAGACTTGGGAGGAGACCTTGGAGGTTGCACGGTTGCACTTGCACGATGCTGCAAGGAGGATGAAGAAGTATGCTGATAGGGGAAGACGGGATGTACACTTCAGTATGGGAGATATGGTGTTTCTTAGGATTACCGGGGAGCAGTTTCAACCAGCCAAGGGGACGACCGCCAAACTGACACGGAAGTATGAGGGACCATTTCAGGTGAAGAAGCGAGTGGGGGAGGTTGCTTACGAGCTAGAGCTTCTGCACCATATGCACATGAATCATCCAGTTTTTCACGTTAGTCAATTGAAGAGATGCAGACTTGATTCAGACCATCGAGAGAGAGTTGAACCGCCGAGAGGACCAGTTGGGATAGTGGACAAACTAGGCTTGGAGTTGGAAAAGATTTTTAGCTATCGGACTACAGGGATTGGTTGCCACCAGAAACGGGAGTACCTTGTCAGATGGAAGGGAGCACCGAAAGAGGAGAGTTGGGAATCGGAGGACTCACTTTGGAGATGGAAGAGGAAGATTGCGAGATTTGAGTGGAGGGTACTTAGACGTGCGGGATTGTCGAGGGCGACAATGATTTCCAGTGGGGGAGGATGTAACGCCTTGAAGCTCCGGGCACGGGCGCGCGCCTCTCACATTGCGAAATGCGACTAAGTGTTGATGGTGCGAGCGCTCCAACATATGGAGGCACGGTGGAAACAGGCGCGCGGTTATGAGGAGGGCGTTCGCGGGTTTATAGGGCGAGCCAGCAGCTCGCCCCCATACACGAAGCCGACCGAACGATGGTGCAAACGTTGGGCGAGCCGACGGAGAAGACATGGCGGTTGGGTGATTGTATGGTAGATTGATGGGTCGGCCAAGGAGTTGGGCGCACTCATGGAGCGTGTATATACACGGAGGAGTTGCGTTGGTGGAAGGACATCACATTCACATCGCAAATCATCACACAAGTCTTGGTGCGAAGGGAGGATGTGAAGTGGACAATCGTAGGTCGCATGCGGGTGATGCCCCCGCCGGTCGGGTGAATGACACGGGCAGCGCGCGGTTGAAGGGTGAACGCTGTCGTGCGAAGGTACACGGGCAGGGTGCGGTTGGTCCGCCCACCCAAGGGTGGAACGCACGGTGCGACGGGCGCCTGCTACCCGTTTGACATACGAGTTGGGTTGGTGTTTGGTGCGGGTCGTGCACGGGCGCGCCCGCCCATCGGGCAACAAATGTGTATGTGTTATATTGTATTGTATATTCGGTTGAAGGCGTGGGCAGACCGCCGTGCGCTCTTGCACGAGCGGGCATCCACCTTGGTTATGAGCGCCGGTGGAGTTGTTACTCCCGGCCATTGTATCAAATCTCTTACATAATAAAAGAAAGTTTGTTCTTACATATTCTACTGTTTTTTATTATCGTTTATCATGTATTTATAATGGGTTCCGCACATGATAATTATAAATGAAGTTTTTATGCATGAATGAAGGTGTAGTTTGTAAAGCAGCATAACTATGGAAACGGTTGGTTGCTTAGGCGGTGCCGCACCTGCTCAACTTAAGAAAAAAAGAGTTGGGGGCGTGACAGGTATTATCTTGAGATGCCTACACAATCTCTTTATATTGGATGGACAACCGTTGGATCGTTGGAACTGCTTGGATTGATTCAATACAGCCAGACGATATTGGTAGCAAGGTGCCAACCTTACATGAATGAAACCATCGAATAGCTAAAGAAAATTCAAGTTATTGAACCCAGATGGAGAATACACCTACAACCGACCAACACTAATATTTTCTTTCTCAAATATGTGGTTGGAGGCATAATCTGTCTCTACTAAAAAAAGAGGGGATTGAAAGCAGGCTCGAACACCAGGAGAGTGGACGTTTTTAGGATGAAATTAATATTATAAATTTAAGAAATTAAATAATAATTAATAGATTAATTAACAAATAATAATATAGATTAATATTAATTTGGTAAATAATTAAAATATTTTAATAGCATATTAATCAAAGTTAATATTATTTATTTATTAATTATTAATAATTCACCGGGTTTATATACTTCCAATTTTTAATATTAATCTTGGTTGTCATTATTATTAATTTACAGGGTTCATATAACATTAAAAATATTGTTACTTCTAAGTTCAAAGAAAAAATGTGGTGTGAGAAAGATTTAGCTACTAAAAGAAAATTGAGTTATTATAAGAAGGTCATCAACCCCGCCCTAGAAGATCAAAAGTATCTCTCTGTTTTAGCTAGCTCAAAGAAGAAAATTAATTTAGCAAAGTTTAGAACTAACTCTCATGAGCTCCATAGTGAAACAGGGCATTGGACAGTTCCTAAAACACCATGGACCGAAAGAATGTGCCATCTCTGTGATAATAAGAACATTGAGGATGAAAACCACTTCCTCTTAGAGTGCCCCGCGTACAACCACATTAGATCTCAGTTTCATAGTTTTTGTCGCAATACTAACCTTCCTAGCCTTTTATGATGTCAAAATTATAGTGAGCTTGGGAGGCTTCTCTCCAAGCTTTCTGAGTATAGAAATTAAATCTTAAATCAAACTAAACAATTTGGTTTTTAGGTCCGATAGACAAAGGTTTGGTCTTAGTGGATGTTAACCACCACCACCACCACCATCACCATCATCATCATCATGTTTTTTTAATATTAATCTCAAAATTATTATTATATAAATCAAATAAATAATAATAATATTAATACTAATTATCCATTAAAAAATAAATAAAGTTTAATATTCCGAGTTTTAATATTAATCAAAACTTAATTTATTAAATTATAATGATTATTAATAATAATAATAATATAAAACAGAAAAGATTAATTAAGCAACTAGTGTGTATTATAAACTTTATGGATTAAATCTAATAATAAAATATATATATTAATATTATTAATAAAAATTAATAAATCAAATATATATTATAATTAACAATTTAATAAACTAATAAGATTAATATTAAAATATAAGAGATTTATATTTACATGTTTATTAATTCACCCATTAGAGGCAAACAAAATTTAACTCAAGATTTCCTATTTAAAATCTAGAAATTCATATCTTATAATGTAATAATTATTTGAGATATTGATTTTTATCAATATCCATCCAAATATATAAACAAAATAAAATTAGATATTAATATATTTATTAATATTAATTTAAATCTATAGTAATAGACTATTTTAACTATATTTATTAATATCGTTGGTGATATGATTGATATAAATATAATGGGGTGAGTCTATAATTGATATAAGCGATCACATTTATTTAAATAAATATGGTGTGCTAATAATATATTCATAATGATAATAAACACATGAAATTTAGAGTGACTAGCGCGGCAGCTACATAACCTACCTTCTAAGGAATGGAAATAACATGAAACATAACTCCAATGTTCGAAGGACCGAAGTGAACAGTAGCATATATAACAATATTATTGCACTGAAATCCCCGGAAGCTTTATTACCCACCAATTCTGCAAACTCACCTGATATATAAATCCCACGTTCTGTCTCACAAAATCGAAACACAACACACAACAAGACCAACGACAACACGTATTATCTAAATATTATTTTTAGCTATCCGTCAACATCCTCCTCTCTAATGGCCCGTGAGTGGTGATGTCAACTTCGCTCTCGTGGACATAAATTCAAATAACTCGGCCCGATCGGGCAACGCTTCTTTCACTTTGTCGGCTTTACAAATTTGGTCCGCCCAGGCACTTAATAGCGGCATTTTTTGTGTGTCGATTAAAACTATATTGGTAACCTTCTCGGCCGTTTGGATGGTTACCAGTAGCCCGCCCAATGCGATGTCAACCAACCGTATCCCATCTCCTCCAAAATACGCTTTTCCGGTAGTTTCCAACACTTCCTCCAACAAAAGAAAATTTGCCACCGATTCCTCCACCGCTTTCTGTTGCTCCTCACCCTGGCCCCTGAAAGCTCTTAGAATACTTGGAATGACCTGTAGCCACCAATACTTCATATTAGACACGGAAATACAAACGAGTAATTCAAACTTTCAAAATCCCTAATAGCAGATAACGAAGTAGGAATGCATGAATTACCTTATCGTCTATGAAGGCAGCCCAGAAGCGGGCTATGGCTCGGTCATATGGATCTCTGGGCATCAGAAATGGCGCTTTACTGTCCCATGCCTCCTCGATATGTTGCACAATAATCATGGATTCACAAACAGGGTTCCCGTTGTGGATGAGCACGGGAAACTTCTTGTGAACAGGATTCGATTGCAGCAGCAGCTGACTCCTATTTTGAATGTCCTCTTCAATGAACTGATAATGGATGCCTTTAAGACCAAGTGCTATGCGAACCCGCACCACGAAAGCACTGTAACCAACCCCTAACAGCTTCACTTGCCCCTCTTCTCCAGAACCCTCCATCGTTATGAAATGTGTTTTTTTTAGTTGTAATGCGCTTCTCTGGCATATGGGTACCTGCCTACTTTACTTATATATATAAGTATACACAAAACGTGCGCCCCACTTCACCAGAGTGCCAATGGTGGCCTTGGGTAGCTTCACGCACAAGCTACCTGCAGCAGCCAGGAACTTACCTCAGCAGGCCCACTTCGTGTGATCAAGAACGTTCAAGAGGCTGATGGGATTAAGTGAAGGGAATATCTCCAAATACTAATGGTCACCTAATTCCCTGCACTAGCTCTCTAGATTCTTTTTTAATTGTTATTGTTGGTCAGATTTGGAAAATTTTCCAATTATCCACATATGATATAAATTTTGAATCGATTATAATTTTTTTAATAAGATTGTATTTTTAAATTTATTAAATTAATGCAATAAAAAATTGTATATAATTTTTAATTATAATATATGGTCCACTTCAATAATTTTTTAAAATTTTATATTAAAAAATCTCAATATATAATACAAAAGGGTTCAAATCAATGTGAAGGATGGTATCTTTACTAAAAAATTTCTAAATGTTTTGATCGCTATTTGAAATAGATTTTGTAACTAATAAACCTAAATAGCTATTGTAGCTTAGTTTAATTATTTTGAAAAGTATGAACCAATTGCCACATTTGAACAAGGTTTACATTGTAAATACTCTCATCTTAGTTTAAATATAATTAAATGAGAGTCAAAAATGAAACTTTCATTAGGGGTGATTGAGAGAGCTGTAATCATAATAATGAGTAAAAAAAACTTAGTTTTAATTTTAGCTGGGTAAAACGTTGAGTTTGATTGTAATAACCTTTAGTCAATCATCTTTTTGAAGTTCATTGTTTCATAGCTAATATATTTTTTACCAAATCATTTTACAAAATCACCAAGTTTTAGAAATTGAACAATTTTCAAAGTACATTGTTTCATAGCTAATATTCTTTTGACCAAATCATTTTACAAAATCACGAAGTTTTAGAAGTTGAACAATGTTGTTAAATTGAAACATTTTCATACTTTTATTTAATATCGTAAAACCAAGTGTTTTACAGAGTCACACAAAAATGTCTAAATTGGAATATCACATGTTACTTATAATGTACTTAGTCAAATTATTTTTCATATTTATTTATAATTTAATTTTTATAATTAGAAAAATTAATACAACTTGAATCAGTGTTTGTTTTAACCCATAATTGTTTTAAAGTAACTATTCTTTACCTTAAATTTCAAGCAATACAAATTAATTATAAATTGATTAATTGAAGTCTTTGTTTTCCATATATGTAGAGAAATAATTGATAGTGATTAATACTTTAATAATGGACAAATTTGAAAGTCTTTTCAGAAAATACAATTAAAGAGAAGAAACATGGGGTGTCATTATATGGTCATGCTTATGAATGAAAAATTTCCAAGGTTAGTTTAAATTTTAGAGAAATTACGATTAAAGGGAAAAACATGAGGGTATGATAATATGGTCATGATTATGATTAACTTTTGATATAGATAGTAAAAATTTGAAATCTAACCTTATATTTAAGGAGGTGAATCAATATTAAATACAATAGTTATCTACATTTATACTATAATTATGAAAACCAGTAAATTTATTTATATTGTTTATTTTATGTTTGACTTGTAATTTTCCATATATTTCATCAATATGTACTTTATCTATTAGACCATAGATAATTGGATTATATAAAAATTTGCTAAGTAACCAACACATTGTAACGTATAAATTAAACTAATTAATTTTCTAACTATAACCATATTGATCTTAGATTATAAATTTACTCTACATTAACTTATAAAAAAATTATAATTCATACTTATACATAAAAATAAAAGTGAATATAAAAAATCTATAAAAACCCAATATACCTTGGAATTCTCAAATTATTTTTTTAGCATGAAGAAAGCAATATATTCTTTCCAAAAGAATACATGAACATCATAACGTAGCAGCATATATCAGCGATTCAGAACTTATATGAGTTCATTGACTCAACGACCAAACATATTGTCATCATTTTTAGTTATCATGTCTATATGCACACTTCTAAACATATATACATAAATGCAGAATAGTCTAATAGTTCCCCGTTCGGTATCAAATTCCTGAAATAAACAAAAAATTATGTGTAAGACACTACAATGATTTTAGAAAAATAGACAACAAAAAGCCTGTTATATTCCATGAGTAGAAGCAAAATAGGATTCAGGAAGAAGTGGAATTATCCTGGTAGCGGTAGCACCCTGACATCCAAGCAAAGGTCCCCCATCTTGATCTCGATATGCATCCCATCCAGCTTTTCCAGTAGCCCTTGCTTTGAAAGTCCATTCGTAGCTTGATTGAAATCTCAGCCACTATGTTGAATCATAGAATCATTATGAGAATTCCAGAGATATGTGATTTATTGTAGCCATCCTTGTGGAATAGGTTGGTATATTTTTTCATGTCCCCTGACATAATCGATGATAATATTGGAATCTCCGTATATGTGACTTTTAGGAATGTTAAAAAATTTAGAGAACTAGAGTAATCCCCATATTGCCATAGCTTCTTCATTATTGTTTGTTCCATTGCTAGCACCCGAGTGGATCCAAAAAGCCTGATCAGGTGAATGAAATATTAAGAACCCACATCTGCATATACTTCTTTGTGATGCTCCGTCAAAGAAACCAGTTGGATAATCAATCTTCGGAGAAGATGGATTTTGTTTAGTTTTTTTATCCCATAGCAGATTTAGTCCAATGGAGTGTATTTTTCTAATGCGCTCCAACACATGTGCAACACTCTCTCTAAAATTTTAAACATGATGTTATTCCTCCACCCCCAGATCTCCCAAAAGAGAATAGGAGGAATATTGTGCCAAGTAATATTTTGCTGGCTCCACTATTGTAGGCAGTCAGAAATACAGGTAAACTGAGTGTATTGAAAGCCAAAATCTCCACCAATATTTTGCCAAATATGAGTAGCCACAGGACATGTTAAGAATAAGTGGAGATTGTTTTCCTACGTATTCCTACAAAGCACACATGTCCCTGGACCATACCAATTTCTCTTATGTAGGTTTGCCCAAGTTAGATTTTTTATTTCTCCAGACCAACCAAAGGAAAAGAGTGATCTTAATAGGAATTTTAGTTTTCCAATATTTAAAGAACCAACTTACCTATGGGTGTTGAGTCTCCTGATGACAAAGTGTAAGATATGTGTCCGCCACCATGACATTCTCCCCCTTCATTTTACCTGTCCAGGTGATCATGTCCCTATCTACATCACTACTAATTCTAGCAAGTTGCAAGTGTGTTCGAAGCCTATCCCATTCCTGCACTGCAGGTCCATTCAATCCCAAATCCCTAGCCCACTTCTAGATGGGGCATTTGTCATGCCATACCGATATAACATGCTGCCAGAAGAATATGATGCGATAGTTTAATCCATATATGAGGATATCAAGAAGCCTGACAGCAGCTTCGATGCCCAGAATTTTGTCCATACCGATAACAATGCGATGACCAGTTCCCAATTTCCAAGCGAGTAGCATAAGAAAGTAGTGAGGAACTTTTGTAAAACTGAGCCATATAGATGAGCCTAGTTTGTGACCGATACTTCCCCTATGCAGCCAAATAGGAAAATAAAGGTCCTTCAGGTATTTGTCTAATGATCATACCCCAAGTGCCTTCCCCAAATATCCCTCTCCATAATGATTTAAGTAATAATGCACAGCCGAATCTCCTCAGATTCAATATGCCCTAGCCTCCTAGACGCTTCAGCATGTTAATATGATCCAGTATAGTAAGATAAAAGTTGTTCTTATTTTTCATACCAGACCAAATGAAATTGGCGATGATCCCATTGAGTTTTTTAATGATGGTGAGTGGCAGATGGACTAAGTGTGCCCAGTACACAACCATCTCCGTGGTCATTGTTTGTGTCAATGTGATGCGACCCCCCGTGGATAGGCATCTGTATTCCTAGCCAGATATTTTTTTATAAAATCTATCCACGAGCCACATCTAGTCATTGACCTTGTGGCTGCATGGTTTGATATGGAATCTGAGGTATTTCATAACCCCTAACAATATCTCATAAGCCACTCCGAACAACCTTTGAACGTAATCAATAACATCCATATCACATTAGTCATGTACAATAATAGATTTCCAATGATTCATAATTAAACAAGATGCATTCCCAAATTTAGTGAAAGTATGAAAAAGATATAACCAAGAAAACCTGTTGAGGATCCCTATGATGAGAACGTCATCCATGAAAAAGTTGTGCGAGATATGTATATTCTTTCCAAGTTGAAGGGAAAGGAAATGCCCCTTGACCACATCATTTTTAATGTGGAGAATCAACCTGTCCATAGCCAAAATGAATAAAAGTGGGGATAGAGAGCAGCCCTGCCGAAGACCCCTCCCAGCCTTGAAGAATGTCGTAGGGTATCCATTAATAACCATAGCATATCGTACATTTGAAACATAGGCCATAATCCATTATGATGCACTGTCTTGTATACCAATTTTGCGGAGGACCAACCTCAGATAGCCCCAATCCAAGCAATCAAATGCTTTTTTTAAATCCACTTTCATGACAGTCACATTTAATTTGTTTTTGTGTGAATTGAGTGCATACATTCCTGGGTAATCGCCACAACATCATGAATCTGTGTATAATCCAAATTGTTATGGGGAAATATACATGGAGAGTGTGTGCTTCATCCAATTTGAAATAGTTTTAGAGATAATGTTGTAAACAAGATTACAAAGTGATATAGGATGGAAATACAAAATGGTGAGAGTATGAGTCTTCTTCGGGATCAGTGCGATGTAAGTGGAGTTTATGTGAGGATGTATAAAGCCCCGAACCCATGATTCCTCGCCTATATCAACAAGATCTTGTTTAAAGAGATCAAAAAAATGTGTGAAGAGCTCCATTGTCCATCCATCAGGGCCAGGACTCTCATCACCTTGAATGATTTCACGACCCCCAGGATTTCTCAGTCGAAACAGGATGATAGAGTGCCAGTTTAGCATCCTCATCAAACATGGTAGGAAAATGTTTGACCCCCCAGATTTGGTCCTCCGGGAAAACCAAAATCCTTTGGTTGCAAGCTTGCTAAAAGTGGAAAATAGCAGTGTGATTAATGTCTTGCTGCGACTGAATCTTGGTACCATTTGAATCAAAAATCTCCCAAATGGAATGTATTCTTCTCCTATAGTTTGCATATCTATGAAACAATTTGGTATTTCGGTCCCCTTCCCGAATCGAAATTTCTTTGCTTTTTAAACGCCAAGTCGTCTCTTTTATATGGGGCAGATTTTTCCTTTGAAGTTCTAGAACTTTTATGCGGCTTCGAATGTCATCAAGTAGATAATGTCCAATTAAATAGGGGCAGATATCCAGAATTTATTTATTAATAGAAGCAAGCTCTTTATTCACATGTCGTTGTTTCCTTTTCTCCCATGCCTTAGACTCATGTTATAGGACCCACAACTTGTCTGGAATGTGCCTCATGGGAGAGGAAGACCGACCCCCGCCATTGTTCCACACATCACGCACAAGGGAGTTAAAATCTGGGTCCTCAAGCCATACGATGTTAAATTTAAAGGGCATGTCGCTTCTGTAATCATCCCTTCTATAGTGAAGCGCAATGGGTCTGTGATAAGATATATAACAACTAACCAGTTCAGAATATACCATACCAAGCCTCTCAATGATCTGATCATGTAGGAGAAAGCGATCCAGTCTCTTTGCAATATATCCCACTCCCGACCTCCCATTGTCCCAGGTGGGGATAAGCGTGGAGGGGAAATTGTTCACTAGATTGTGCTCCAGGATGATATCCTTAATACGATCATCCATGATATTGACCTTTCTGGAACATCTGCAAATCTCATTCAAACCAATAATGCAATTTAGATCCCCCACAACGATGAGTGAAGTAAGATCCAATAACTTTGACTCGATCAGATTATTCCAAAAAATGGCTCGATCACGGTATGGTGCATATACATTAATGATGTGAATTCTACCCTTGAGCCTCCGAATGTGACCAACAAGGAGGATGGCAACAAAACATGAAAAAGCCTTGACATTGACCCAATGAGGATCCCAGATAGCAACCATCCCACCTGAGAGGCTGTGAGCATTAGTGGTCGCGATATACCAGGCTAGAAGAATTTTTCTGAAGTACGCTACCACTTGAGGAGGAGCATGCATCATTTCCTGAAGAAGAATAATATAGGGATGGAGAGAAGAGAAAAGTTCTCTAAGGTCCAAGAATTTTGGGGCAGCCCGTAGCCCCCGCATATTGAGAGAGAGGATGAAGGTCATGTTTGACCATGTGCGAGAATCCGTGCTCCAAGGGCCCGAGGGGAGGAAGTACTGGAGATGTAGACATCGATGAGAGAATGTACATTAGCAAGACTAAAAGGGAGAGTCCGGGGATGGCCTCGAAAATGTCTATTGCCACGGTTTTGTTTTCGGCGGATAGTAATATTCCCAGCAGATGTATGGTTGATGTGAGGGGATGAGTGGCCAAAAGGCTTGTGAATAGTGAGTGACTGGAGATCTAGTGTATTTTTCTAGAGGATAAAATCAAGGTCACTATCCACGAAATTTGTGGGGCATTTTAGAGGAGAGTGTGGTGATGCAAGACCAGATCCTGGCACCAAGGAATGTCGAGTGATGTGAGAGGATGACGGCATAGGGACATACATTATGTGGGTGGAAGAGAGAGGGTCTCGTGATGTCAGATGGCGTGGAGCATTAGGAGGAGGTGGCAGACAGTCACGAGGAGAGGAAATGTTCTGTAGAGTCGGATGAGGTGAGGTGCCTTCGGTGGAGGGAACATTAGACCCATCAAAATTACAAGGAGATGATGGATAAGAATAGGGGTAGAATTAAATGGATTAGCTGATAATTGAGAATAGTGATATTTAGAAGCAGGAAGATTCGAATTACCTGCTTTCTGAGGAGAGCCATGTCCGAGAGATGGAGTTTCGAACCAACTACGAGGAGAAACAACAGCTAGTGCATCTTTGTTTTTATTCCAATCGACATGCCGATGTCGACGAGATGCCATGGGTCTGCTTTCCAAACTCCGTGGACAATGAGCTAGCAGATGTCCAGTGTGGTTACAGTTTAGACATCGAAATAGAACTCCACAAAAATCTAGTCTTTGGACCAAATGTGTGTCGCCCTAGCTTAATTAAATACGATTCGGAAACCCGCCCTTGTACTCCTTCTCTATAAGAATCCAGGCCACCAAGGGTCTTGTTACCTAGCATTTTGTCACTGTGCCTATACTCCTCGTTTCTTGATCCTGGAGGACCTCTACAATGAACCCCGCATGCTTTGCCTTCATGAAGAAACTCCCATTATGTCCCTCTTCATGAGCAAATCAATTCCCTTTTGCACCATTTCCCCTTAAACTTTTGTTTTGCCCAGTTTACAAGAGCGACGCTAATGGCCTTTTTCTCCCTCGCACCGATGTGCAGAGATTAACACTAATCCTTGCACCGACCAGAGTGACTAGGCTGTGTCTTAGTCACTCCGGCCCTGTTATGGAAAGTTTTTTAAATTAGAGCCGAAGCTTCTAGCTCTAGAAGCTCCGTAACGAAAGTCTGGTAAATGGTTTGGCCGGATGGGGTCGAGGATGATAGTTTGGGCTCCTTTCCCCTATAATGATGGAACTACCTCAAGGGATATGTCCTTCTCCCATGAGAAGAGGATCCATCTCCCATCCATATTTCCTATATAAACCTCCCTTCTTCCCAAGCACAAACTAGTCACAGTTGATAATTTTGGCTGAGTGTGAGTGTTATAGTTGCAGTCATAGTTTTTGGTTGAGTGTTGATGCTATTTTGGTTTGGAGTAGACAAGAAAGCTATTACTAGTTGTAGCTATCCAATTGTGTGAGGGATAAGTGTGATTTGGTTTGGAGTGAAGCCTAAAGGGAAGAGCTTTAAAACTATTGTTGTTTGAATCCATCATGGAATGCTATCAGAAGTGTGTGGGAACCTGGTCTTGTCAGAGGAAGACTGCAACGTCAAGACGAATGGTTGTAATCTCTCTTTGACATTAATATCTGCAACTATTGATTGATTTCCTACATGTTTTGTAATATTACATATTTGTGGATTAATGTTTCTTGACTTGTTAAGTAGGTTGAATTGCAATTTGTCTATTATTATGTTTGTATGCTATTGTTATTTACTTGCAACAGGAGCTTGAAGAAGGAAGCGAGAGATTGTTGGAGCGAGCAAGCGAGGGAATCATCAAGCAGGATAAGCGACCAATAGGTAGGCCCTCTTGATTGATTCTAACCTAAGGAAATCTTCCATAAAATGTATCTGTTGTGGCTAGACCCATTATTGGGCTAGAGGAATTCGTTCGTGCCTACACATATAATTCCACTTCACCACAGGTCTACATACACAAATTTTCCTATGGTGTTGCCAATATCCATGAAAACTTTCCGAGTCTAGAATTTGATAGGTAAGGCAGGAAACTTAACCCATATCAGCTTGTTTTACGGAATCTCCTTCAGAGGGTTGAAGCCAATGTACCATGAGTGCAATGCAAAAAAACTTTGCCCATTAATCCAAGGAATGGATTTGATTTTCACGATATCTTCCTAGCAAAGGAAGTGGAAACTATACCACCCGTTAAGGAGGCGAACCACTGTAGGCATATAGCCTAACAGTGTTTTCCATTTGGTGTTTACCCAAACTCGCATATCAGTTTCACACAATTTTGCAAAATGCCACTTACCCACGAGAGCATGCTTCTAAAGACTGGTAGCTCGGTCGATCAACACGTCATGGTAAAAAAACCAAAGCAGGAGCCGGAGCAGAGGTTTTGATAGATATATTGGGGTGGCAGGATCGAAGTTCATGAATCATGTGGGAAAGCCCATGCAAAATCCGATCTGCATGTTGGTCATCTATAAGGTGCATCGATGGTTGAGACGAGTGCCAAGTGTCGTGGGTAGATGGGACCCCCCACCTGAATTTAGAATCTGCATCCATCGTGGCATAGATGAATGCCTCGTGTGTTGAGGTGTCATATTCCAAAATGTCCATAGCCACATATGCAGGAAAAAGACCCAAATACAACCGGGAGAAGGTGTGGGAAAGGAATGTGAATTTAATGATCGATCAGACAGTAGGTAGAAAAATAAAGTGAAGCAACAGAGGATCAATGATGAGAATTTCCTGAAATCAGCAGAGTCTTAATCACGATGAATTGAGGCCATGGGCGATGTCACTCACATAAAGCCAAAAGTGGAGGGACGCCGCCGAAAATAAATCCAAAAGAGGTGAGTAGTGAGGGTTAGGGAAAGATAGAATAAATGATATGATAAAGTACGGTGGGGTGGAGATCCCAATCCAGATAGTCAGATGGTGAATGATAGAGTAGTATGTTTGATGTAGACCCTTGTCACCTCGCAACAGAAGTAATCGAACTACCCCCAATTGAAAATTCAAACACTATCGGAAAATGATGCAAACATTGGTGCTAGAAAATTGAACCAGTCTGAAACTGAACCAGAGCCGATAAAAAATCGTGGAGAGAGCTTCCAAACAGGAATAGAAAAGAAAGAAAAATTGTTATAAGCCTTCACAATGGCAACAACAACAACAACATCCTGGGCATGTCCACCATCGATTACAAATCCGAATACCAAAAATATTACATGGACGTGAAATTATAAAATAGCTATACCACCAATTACAAAGAATTTTATAATTTTCAATGCTAAAACAAGATCCCTCCCCCAATGAAAATTGTCAACAAAAGATATTAAGGAGCTCAGTCCAGTGGGGCATATGGATATCTCGAGTGAGAAAGTATGTGAGAACGAAAAATGCAGATAAGTAAGTATGAAGCGATACAAAGGAGCACTAGAATGTGGAACATTTATGAGTGGAAGAATGAAGAAAGAGAATAAGGAGGCAAAAATGTCATGATATGAGAAGCAATGAAGCTAGCAGGAAAGGGAGTGTATCCAGAGTTAAAAGGATCTTGATGGACCAAGAAGCATCCATAATACGCAAATAGGAGGGAAAGTGTAGTGGATCGAGGTTCACAAAAAGAAATACCACGAAGCATCCAGAATATGCAAATAGGAGGGAAAGTGTAGTGGACCGGGGTTCATAGAAAGAAATAGAGAGGAGGAGATACAACCCATAAGGAAAAGGAAGGATCATACCAGAATCAATTTGGGGCAATCTGATGGCGAATAGTGCAGGCATAACCCATCACAGAGCAGGAGTCGTGCATATTTTGTTGTCGCCCCCTAGCCATCATTTTTCTACTCCGAAAACCAACTGCAATCAACACATTTTATTTTCTTCCATATTGTTCAGTCATTAACATCCATGTTGCACAAGACTTTTGTGTACTTTATCAGTGGCTAAGAATTGCCTTCAACCCCAAAAACAGATTGAGAAATTCTCACAGTATTACTTTGCAAACGAGATAACAAGATCAGTAATCCTGGTCGGGCTGAAAAATTCCACCAATTTGTTCGTGTGAACCTGTTGCTCTTCTGACAGGTGAAAATCTTGGGCACCGCAATTCAAAGCATTATGGCTCCGCTTTCATGGGTGGATGAACATGATGGGAATCGCATCGGCCTCCTTCAACTAACGTCATTATATAGATTCTCGGTCTTTATCGGAAGAAGTTCTTACATCTACAAACTCTAAACTTATTTGGAAGCAAGGGCAGGCTAGGCAGGGACACTAACCATAGAACCTAGATTTGGTGCAGTGTTCCATTCCCTCCTCCAAACTCAAGTGGAATTTCAACGCAACTGTGATTTTGATAGTTATTTCTGTGGGATTTCAATGTCACATTTTGGGAGGGGTTGTTATCGGAACGAGAGAAGCCAAATGCATGAATTTTAAAGATTTTCAGAGTTACATTGTTGTTGGATATGGATGTCACTCTTTGTGACGGGTTGGATATGGTAACACCTTCTCGTATATTTGACATGAGATAAAACTTAAAAATTATTCTAAAGGATATTAATGTTTCCACTAATTTGGTCATGGATTAGAGTTTAAGTGAAAAATTGTTAATATTTTATTATTTCAAAGTTTCACATATACATTGAGTTTAATAGTAAAAAATTGAAATATACTCTTAGATTTGAGTGAATGAATATTAAGTATAATATTGATCTACATTTATACTTAATTATGAAAGCCACTAAATTTATTTATATTTATTTATTTTATTTTTAAATTACAATTTTCTATATATTTCAATCCATATCTACTTTATATTAGACTAGAAATAATTAGTTTATGTAAAGATATGCTCTAAATTAGAGCCAAACTCTCAACTCACATTACAACTTATATAATAAACTAAGTAATGTCTAACTATAAAACATATTTATTTTAAATTCAAATTTACTCTACACTTTCAAAAGAACATAACTATATATAATAAAATTACATATTTTATTAATTATAGGTAAAAATTATTACGAAAAATTAAATATATTTTTATAATATTTTTTGATTTGAAAAAACAAAAATATAATAATTAATTAATTATATATACACAAGCATGCAGTTTCATTTCAAAATAAATGTCACAACCAATAAGAAAATTTGTGAGTCATGTGGTATAAAAATTATTTTAAATTTAATATATATAATTTTATTTATTTGAGTGAAATTATATATTTCTTAAATTATATATAAATTTTAAACCAATTGAATATTATAAAATCCAACTACATTCTTAACATGTAATGTAACAATGAATTGTGTCTATTAATAATACACTGTTATGTACGGGCTGTATGGGAAATTGAATGTCGCTAATAATGAACAAAAAAGAAAATAGATATTGAATAATGAAACGAATAAAAATTAATAAGCTGTCTAACATGAATAAATTATGGAATGGGATTAGGATACCGATTATCAACTAAAGCTAGCTGTCTAACACGAATAAATTATAGAATGGGATTAGGATACCAATACAAGGTGACACATGGAAAATTACGAATACATTGAATATGTTGACTGCTGGAATGGTTTCGGGTTGGAGGTTTATATTTGTTTTCAAAATTAGTAACCTTGTTTATAACAAGGTGACACATAGAAAATTACGAATACATTGAATGCCTTGACTGCTGGAATGGTTGTTTACTAGTGTAAATATTATGTTTATTCTTATTAGTGTCGACGGGTGGACTAGTTGTTTATTAGTGTAAAGATTATGTTTTTTCTTATTAACGTCGACGACTGGACTGGCTGTTTATTAGTGTAAATATTATGTTTTTTTTATTAGTGTTGACTGCTGGAATGGACTGGTTGTTTATTTGGTAAATATTACGTATTTTTTTTGTTAGTGTTGATTGTTGGAATGGTTGTTTATTAGTGTAAATACTAGTAATTGTCCCAAAAGGTACAAAGAGAGGCCGATAGGATTATTAAATTGGAATTGTTGAATTTTTTTTAGAAGAGTTAATTGATTTGTGGAAAACCTTATTTTCTTAGACTGGATCATTGTGCAATTACTTTTCTTTAGATGTTTTGTTTATATCTATATTACAAGGAACACATTAAATGTCTTATTTCATTTTAAAGTAAGTTAATGATCCAAAATCAAGAAACCTCTATAGATGGCCTAGCATATACGAAGCTTGCTAGTGACCAAAGTGATAACCACCATGGCTATCCCCTACCATTGAAAACCATAATTGTATATTACATTTAGAAAGTCAAAACATAATATTAGAAAACATGTTGATATATTGCTATTAAAAAGTTAATTCCATTAGAAACAATGATATTATTATTGTATTTTATAAAGAATAATATACATATATAGAATGATACTACATTGAAAACCATAATTGTATATTGCTATTAGAAAGTCAAAATATAATATTCGAAACCATGCTAAATATGACATTACAAACCTTAAATGTCAAAGGGAGAACTTAGAAGTTGGAAATTAAATGACCAAAGACCATGTCTATAGAGACGTTAAAAAACCATGGTCAATGACAAATTAGGAGGTAGGAAGGCAAAAAAAAAAAAAAAAAATACCAAATCGTTGCTAACATTACATGTAACAAGAATAAAAGAAGCACTTCTTCCCCATGGATGTCTTCCTAATTGTGATCGCACACTCGCCTGAAGACGACCATCTAAACATGAACACGCACGCTCACCTGAAGACAACCGTGCCTGAAGACGACCATCTAAACAAACATGAACACGCACGCTCGCTTGAAGACAACCGTGCCTAAAGACGACCATCTAAACAAAAATATGCATGCTTGAAAGGAGGAACAACACAACGGACACTATTCAGATTAGCTAGTGAAGTATTATAAATTCTTGAAAATTTTGGAAGAGTTTATAGTGATGGTTTTGATCTTGTTGGAGACTGGTTCATAACACATGCTATTGTGTTAATAATATTTGACTAAATTAAATGTCGCACACCAAGAATCATTCAGATCAGCTAATGAAGTATTATAAATTCTTGAAAATTTTGGAAGAGTTTATAGTGATGGTTTTGATCTTGTTGGAAACTGGTTCATAGCACATGCTATTGTGTTAATAATATTTGACTAAATTAAATGTAGCACAACAAGAATCAATCATTATCTACACATTGCAAAGAAACTTCAAAATATTGTTATTGGAGATTTAGTGAAGTGAACTGTGTGATGTGTTTCATCTGCGTATAATGTTTTCGATCTGCCTAATATTTCGGATGATTATTACATTCATCATCAGGAACTAAATATCTTTTGTGAGTATACTAGTGTGAAGATCCTTTTTATACGATAAATTATCAGATAAGAGGAACTAAGGATTAGGTTAATGTATAGAAAATAAATTTCATAAGGTCAAATAATAAAAATTATTAAATTTATTGATAAGTGAAATACGTATTGGACCAAATTGAAATTTAAGGAACTTACTTGAGATTAAATTAATTAAAAACAATAATTGTAGTTTGTATTTGACCAAATTCCCAATTGAAAATTGAATAATAATAATTAAAAATGAAATAAGAATTAATAGAAATTTAAAAATGAGTAATTATTAACTAATTTATGATAAATAAGAATTAATGAGAATTAAGAATTAAAGCAGAATTAATTATATAAAAATTGAAAAAAGAATCCAAATAAGAATTAATTAAAATTAAAATTAATTACATAGTTCACTTTACTTCATGGTTCATTTCACTTCTAGAAATCTCCAATAACAAAATGAATAAAAGTAGAAGTTTTGGATCACTTATAATTTCAAAATATGTTAAAAATCTCAACTAGTAAAATGTTAATAACTATAAATTTTATGTATTTCTATAATTTTAATAAAATTCATTCATTGCTCTTTTAATTAGGAGTTAATAGAATTATATAGAATTAATTAGATAGACAACCATTGTACTTTTGTGCATGAACAATAGAGAAACTAATATAGATAAATCCTTGACAATTTTTTGTTACTTTTCGATATCATAGGCATTGTCTAGTGTTGTGATAACATAACCTACTTCTTCCAAATAATATTCCAATTTGTCAATGTATATGCCAAAAATGGTAGGGAACATGAGACAACCTTGCTTAAGTCCTATATTACAATTATTTTCTTCCAACCAACTTTTAATGTTTTTAAAATTGCAAATATCATTCTCATATGACTCTATTGCAACAATTCTCAACCTAAAAGGATTATTATATTGTTGCAAAACACCCCTTCACAATGATCTTAAGCATAACCAGATCATCCATAGTTGAATGGTAGTTGCTATATCTAGCCTAGACATTAGCTTTTTTTCCCTAGATTTTTTAGATTTTAAGCACAATCAAAATATCTAATTGTATAAAAGATACTATATTAGAAATTGCAAGACAAGAAAGAACAAAGAATTAATTTGAATTCATATCTAATTTTGTAAAAGATACTATATTAGAAATTGCAAGACAAGAAAGAATAAGGAATGAATTTGAATTCAAATAAGAATAATGTTAAAGAACAAATTTGAATTACTTCATAAATTTTGTGTCTATTATTGCTTGACAATAATACAAATTTATAACATTACCTTGATAGGGGACCAATACATAATAGGTTGGGGTTCCATAGTGCATGCAAATAGAAACTAGAGAAACACCTTACTGTACTTAGTAAATTAGTTTAAGAATAAGGTTGCAGAGCTTTAAATAGACTAGGAGTCGATAATAAATTTGACTAAGGATAATATGACCCAAAAATAAGTGATAAATAAAGAAATAACTCACACATGCAAGTTATATATCTAAAATAGCATGAAAACCATAGAAATAGGACTAAAAGTCAAAGAATAAAGTGATAAGATGAGTGGAAGAGGTTTTGGCTAAAGTTGTTCCCAAAATAAGAGCAGAAGTGCATATTCATGGATATGGTTTTTAAAGAATAGGTAATGCATGCTAATGGATAGAAAATAACTATCACTTCCTACTCAATACCAAGTCACTATCACATGTCATCCTAGGTGGCACCCCCATTAAGAATGAACTTGGTAAAAATAGAAAAGTGATAGTAATAGAAAATGGCCCTAAATTGTAAGGAATGTCTAATAGGTAATGAAATATGGTCAAAACCCCTCTAAAACACAATTAGGAAGTGTGCATAATGAATGGATTCCATAGTTTTTAAGCTATGTTAAGTAATAATGTACTAACAATTATATGAGTTCCAGTAGTTTATAACAACATCAGATAATCATGTACAAAACAGCTTATGAAAAACATAATATCATAGGATGAGGTAAATAGGGAAATCCTATAAGACAACACTATAGATATGTGTTTATTTTTTGTTTAATTTTAAAGATTAAATTTTGATTATATGATTAAGTTTGGATATATATATATATATTAATATATATTAAATTTGAAAAATGAGATTAATAAAACCACAATATGAAAATAAATATATAAAATTAATTTACATTTTTTTTCATCCTATTGCTCCACTCACAAAATTATATAGTTTTTGAAAATATTATTTGAATAATTTGATTTTATATAATTTAAAATTATATGAGTTAGATGTACAAATAACTCTATTTAAAAAATTTGTTTAAGTATATATATTTTAAAATCAAATTAATTAATATTAAATTATTATAATTTATTTTAAATGTATATTTTAAATCAAATCATTTATATAAATCCTATATATATATGTTTTTAAATTAAATAATATAATTTAGAAAATAATAATAATTAATATTATAAATTAATATAAAGATATTCAATATCTTGAAATAGAAACATCAAAATGACATAAAATAATTTCCGATTTAAGCATCAAAGAAACCAAAAGAATATCGCTCTTCAGAGTTACCAAACTCAGTATAAAACTTTAATTCCAACTTTGTCTTGTAACATAATACATCCAGACCCAGCGATTACCACCGGTTCTCGGAAAGAAAATTCCTGCAACTCTTGTGCAATATATATATATATATACTTCCAGTTTCATGACTTTTTTTTCCTGTAACATAAATGTAATTTCTGTTTTAAATAGAAGTTACCGTTTTTGTTTTCCAAAAAATATGAATATGGTTATTATTGATTTAAAAATATTACTTTTTGGTCGCATCAATCATGAAGTCAAAATTCGAAAAGCTCGGAGCTTCAACCCGACATTTCTGTGTTTTAGAATGCTCGAGGGATTGTTACGTCGAGGGATTGTTATGTCAGCACCGTATCAGAAAGAGCTATTATAAAATTCCAGCACATTCCAGCACAATACTTTGTGCCAGGATTAAACTTATTAGATGACGGTGGTGGAAGAGATTGCAAATTGAGGATTGCTGCTGCATAGTATACGATTCATGGAAGTAGACAAACAACTTCCCTTGAGAAAACTGTGTTTTGACTAATGGCAACATCCAGGACATCAGAGACAGGTATCAAACAGTGATGTGGGGTGATCATTTGTCAAGCATCAGAATCTGGTTCTTTCAAGAACTTATCAGAAGGCGGAATCTCTCAAGTACTGGAAGCAACAAGCTTGAAGAAAACATCAATAATTATCAATAATTGGTTATTTCAGTGTACAAGAAGCAAGCAACGTGAAACAAAATTTGAAGACAAGAGTTATATTACCAGCTGAGAAAGCTATATTGGAACAAGCACCCAAGGTAGTTGTTCCCGGGTTGTAGAATTGGCGTCTCAGAAAATACCACCAAAGGTTGTGGTTACTTCTTCATTATCCGAAGCAATCGGAAGCAGGTCCGTTACAATCACCCACATTGAAATATGCAATCGGAGGGGAGTTTTATCAGGGGACTAGTGAAACTTTCCAATTTAAAAATCATATTGGTCTCATAAAAGAATGGGAAAAAGCAGTAAAAATATCTTCAAGAGTGACATAAAAAAATGGGAAAAAGCAGTAAAAATATCTTGCCATGCCAAGAAGACAACTCAACCGATATTTGGAAAAAAATCATACTTCAAATCAACGGTTGAAAGTGTCTCACCTGATGGAACGGAGCAGGGTAAAAGTGTTGACGATTGTTGATGCATAGGAAGGCCTATCGACCTAATTATGTTTTTTCTTACTACTTTATATAGAAATCTATATAAAGGAAAGTTTCGTATATATGGGAAGGTGAGAAAAAAAAAAACAGAGGCTGCCTTTCGAATACATAATTTGGAACTATAGACCTACATAAACTAAAATAAATATTTGGAAATTATAAGGTAAGAGACCTATTTAAACAAGGGAGCCATTGCCGTGGTGGTAGTCCCTACCGGGGTCTGCCACAACAAATAGCAAGCAGCACGTCGCCTTCATGTTGGTGAGACATCGCATGAGGCAGACGTGTGCCGCGAGTTCGATGCGATGCATGGACCACAAGTGTCGCTTACAAATGTGGTTTTGGTTTTTTGTCTGAGAGGATGATTTAACACTGCAGGCTGCAATGGAGGGCGAGGCAATGAAAATTGCAGAAGCACAAAAAGCTTCGCACATATCTGTTGTACAGCTTGAAGAACTCTACCAGATCTCGAGAGCCGAAGATGATTTTGGGAAAAATATGAAGGTTGACATTAAACAACTTCTCCAGGAATTGAGAGGGCTTATACTGTCGAACGTCCCAGATTCCAACGCAGCGGCTCTCGGTCATTGCCAAACTAGATCTTTCTAGAAACAACATTGCGGTAAAGGTAACATTGATAGGGTTGACAGCATGAAATATAATTTTTTTGTGATTTTTGTAATAACTGAATGAATTTCTTGCAGTGTCTACCTGAATCTATGACTAGTCTAGTGAATTTGAAGACTCTCGATGTCCATTCGAACCAGCTCACATCGCTACCGCATTCCATGGGACTGCTCTCGAATCTCAAAATCCTCAACATTTTTGAAAACTTCTTTGATGAATTGCCAGAATGCGTTCAAAATTGTTGGCAGAGGAATTTAAACTCAAAAACATTTTAGAATTTGCCAAATTTCAAGAAACTTTAGTGAAGAATTCAAGAATATTTTAGATTTTGCTAAATTCCAAAAAATTCGATTAAAGATTTCAAGAAAGAACATCAAAAAAAAATTATTTGTTTGAGTTCACAATTCCAAAATATTTTTAATATTTGCAATCAAATAAAAAATAAACCAAAAATACTGAATTCTATGAAATGTGATAATTGTATGATTTTAGAGCTAACTTATTACAGATCAAATTTTCCAGGTCCCTGGAAGAGCTGATTGTGGAAGAGCTGATTGTGGATTTCAACAAGCTACAGCGGCTGCCTGATGATCTTGGATTCAATCTGGTGAACCTCAGGTATATGTAACATCCCCATTACCCAAAACTAAAATTCACAAAGCGAAATGCCATCCAAACTTTGGTTAAATTTATTTTTGGACCCTCCACATTAGCCACGACTGCAACCAAAATAGAATGACGGGGAAGCTAGGGAACTTAACCTGCACCAGAAGCCAAGCAGGATTAGGCCAAGGACAACCAGTTTCCAATAAGTATGGAAATTAGAGAAATATAGAGACACGATGTTACCTGTTCATGTCGAAGGTTGCAATTGGATACCTGCCAACAAATCCAGGGGAACTTTTCACCACAACTGGCACCTTTTTTAAAGATTTTGAAAGACCAAGCAAGTCTACTATGGTTTGCAGAGACGTCTTATTAGTGCGCACTATCTCAAGCAATCGCATGACATGCGCAGGACTCCACACATTAAGCAACATCATTGTCAATTTACCAACACATGAAATAATGCATCGCAAATATGTTAACACAATTATAATAGAGCTCCAAATTTGAAAGAAAGAACTTCATTGGCAGACTTTGGAAAGAATACCAATGCCTGGAATATCCATTTATCTTAAATATGTTACTTTCATTAACTAATAACCACTTTTCCTTTAACTTCTCGTTAAGGTGCCTTTCTTCCAAGAAAAACAGACATTTAACACTTAAATAAGGCTGAATCGCACTCAAACTAATTAGAAACTAAACGAAATAAATCCTCAAATGGCAACAATATATATTGTTCATTGGGTTGAGCATTACCATATATGTAGCAACAACAAAGATTAGTAGACTATCCCCTCAGATATTTTTTATAGTTTAAAACGAATCAAAACTGAGTTAGTTTCACATTTTCCAAATTCAAGAAAAAAAAGGATAAGAGACTCAAATAGATAGCTTCAGACAAGATCCAGGGGGTGAGAAATCCTACGAAATTAAAATTGAATTTCATATCTACTAAAGACCAAAATAGGTTAAAGAGACTAGTGATTACAGCCAGCAACAGTGGCTAAACTAAAATAGAGGGGTGCAAAAGATCCCCTAAAACCCTATAAGTTTCCAAAGAAAGTTCCTTTTCGTAATCATCCTTTGTTACGAGTGCTGAAATTTTTCCCAGACAAAACAGGTAGGACGTCTACAAAACACAACATAAAGTTTAAGTATTTAATTCAGAAAATAAAACAACCAAAGAAGTTCTGAACCCTCTTACAGCAAGGAGCAGTAGCAAGGAGCAGTAACACTACCAGTGAAAAATCAAGAGTTACCTACTATGCCTGGTCCAAAGACGTCATGCTTTGCAGAGCCATCTCACCACTGGG
>APFE030000668.1:0-77205 GCA_000404065.3 Pinus taeda
TATATGGTCTGCCTGTAAGCGCACCCGCGAAGGCAACACCATTTCAAATCTTGTAAATTACAATACAATTAGGCATAAAATTGCCTGCCTAAGATAGAAAATTGTAAACTTGTCGAGAAATCTGCCCATACTGATCAACCTCATATCGTGGTTTGAAACATTCAGACACCTGTAATCTTGCAATATACACTTACAAATTTCCTCCCGAATGATGCTAGTTTTCGAAAATATGAAGAATGGCAGGACAATCTATGGAGTGCACACATTATAGTCCGTTGTCAGTAAGGAGAGAGTCTCCTCAGTTCTCGTTTGTCAGGTTCAGCAATTTAGTCAAAACATGGATTCTTGCAGTGGATTAATGATAATCCTTAAAGCATCAACTATTTAGTACATTAATATCATCAATTATCTAGCAGAGATAACTTATAGCAATCCGCCAAATGACCAACCATAAGTTTCAACTTCAACAGATAACACTTATCATCAACAAGCTGTAACAGATAATCGTAGCAATAATTGTAGATAATAAGCTGGAAGTTTAGTAGCAATAAGAATTGTTGTGGGAGTACAGTGAATCGTTTTCGGAGTGCAGAGATTGTTCAGGGAGTATGAAGGCCATAGGGTGCAGCTAAGACCAGTTAAATAAAAAAATCAATAAATCTCTATTTTTAATGCTCTGCATATTTTCAATAGCTAAAGGATTTATAGTTAGACATATCAAGCTTCATGAAACACTTGTAGATTCTGGGCCTCTGCCAAACAAAAATCTATGTAACACTCTATTTCAAACGTAGCTATATTCAAAAGAAACAATGAGACTTCACAAATGAAATATGTTACATGAAATGAAAAATAGCTCTACCAAATATCTTATTGCAAGGAACAAAATGTATATTAAACCCAAACAAAATTATGGCGTGAAAATCCTAATACCATGATTGATATAATTTTGTAGATAATTAAGAAAAAATAAATAATATCTACTGTTCACTGTTACTAATAATATGTATCTCAGTGAAGAAAAATTCTTAACTAAGAGTGAATAGATAACTCACTAATATAATATACATATAATCACACTATAAAATACATTACATATAACATTAATATTATATGCATATATTTACATATATATATACATACATAACTACATTATAATTATATACACTATCATATATGTCATAATATATATACAAATAATCAATTAAATACATATATATTTATAAACTTAACACATAATATACATTACTAACGTACTTAACGCTATAGTCTATGCATTATACCCATTGTTTGGTAGAAATTCGACAATGCATTAATTTTACAGTCAATACTTCGATACTTAATATGGAAGTAAATTTATTTTTTGTTCCTGGAGTTTTTCTGTAGCGCATATATATATGTATATATATAATCTCTTTTGGTGTTTCTCCAGTAATCTTAAATTTATAAGGAGCATAAAATCTTAGTCGGTGTTATCACTTTGGTGAAACTTCTCTCATACTATTAGTTTAACTTGGGGTTTCAGGACTAACTCAATTACTTAATTTATTTTCTCGTTACCATCAACTCTTCCTATATATAAATATTTTTCTTTTCAAAAACCATGCTTAACAAGCTCCATGATAAATTGTCATGTGATTTTTCTACTCTTTTCAAGTTAAACTTTAAATATATTCCTTTTTGTTCTTTGGAGTCCTCTACTCAAATATTTGAAGGTTCAATAGTAGATCTACTAATTACAGATTTTTCTATATGTGTGTTAAAACTTTTGTTCCTTGATACCTTCCATTCCAGCTTATTATCTTATTAAAAAGAAAAACTTGAGAGAATTCAACGTGGCCGTAATGGATACAACTATTTGAGACTCTAAACAAACAAACAAAAATATCAGACGAAAAACCAAAATATAATGACGTATAATTCATAAAGAGAGGGATTCTCTCTAACGATTATTAGACCTTTGTGCTAACAAGAAAATTATAAAGAAAAAAAAACTCAACAATATTGTGAATAATAGCTTAATATAAGGGTTTATTTTCTGAAATGAAAATATTGCTCGGTGCAGGCTTGATGAGCTTCATTGTAACTGGACAAGTAGATTATATAGGTTCAAATACCCTATCATTCAAAGAATAAAAAGTATAGAAGAAAAAATTAACTCGCATAAATATAAAAAAGATCTAGTCAATGTCTGTAAATCTCCATAAAATTCGTTACCATCGCACTCTGTCAGGGATTGGTGCTATTGCAGAGTATGTTTCCCTATACGCACGAGGGAGAATAAGTAACACCATATGGGCTGGGGACAAAACTCAATCAACACTACATATGCCAGTGGTTCCTTTGTCTTGTGTATAGCTCTTGATGGATAGCTCTTGAAGAGCTATGGGACCATCTTGAGAAGGCCAAGTGCCTGAGGTTCCAGGCTTGGTGCCTAATGATTCTAGGCTTGGTGCCTAATGTTCCAGGCTAGGTGCCTGTTATTGGATTGGGATGCTGAAGTCAGGAAGGGATGTCAAGGACCTCGATGCCTGCGGCTGTGCGCCTTAGTAGTTGTGGAGGGAGTGGGCCAGCCTGCGAGATGCCCAGGGTCATTGAGTACCAGACCGGATACTTGCCTTGGGGCAGATGAGGTCACCGGATGCCTGCCTTGGGGCAGATGAGGTCTGAGTCAGGCGCGAGCCTTGGGGCCAGCCTTGGACTAGGATACGGACTGGGTTAGGCTTGTGCCTGGTGCCGAAAGTGGAAAAAGGACAGAGCTTCCTTGAGATTTCCCAGGGTGTTGGGAACTTTCGATGCCTGCTGGTTATACTAGTTCAACAGAGGGTGTTGGCAACGTGAAGAAATAAAAATAATAAATAAATAATAAAAAACTTAACTTGGGACGAAGTTCCTTAAAGTGGGAGAGTATGTAACATCCCCCCTTAATAATAATAATAAATAATAAGAACTAATAAATAATACAAAAATAATAATTAAAAATAATGAATAATAAAAATAAACCCACTTAATAATAAATAATAACTAATAAAAATATACAAAAATAATAAGTAATAAAAAATAATGAATAATAAAAAAATAAATCATATAAAATATAAATAAAAAAAAGATTTAAAAAGAAATAAGTAATAAAATAAAATAGTAATAACAAAAAACAAATAAAAATGATATTAAAGAATAAGTAATAAAATAAAAATGGAGTAACCATAATAAAGGTCATAATAAAAGAACGAAATTATCAAAAAAAGAAGGAAAGAAAAACAAGAAAGCTAAAAAATCAAAGGAAAGTAAAGAAAAAGTAGCATGCAGACACATGGAGGGTGTGCATGTGGTTCCCCTTCCAATGTTTTGTTCTATTTAATGAATGGTGAGGAGGATGGGAGGGGTTCGATCATTTGGAGGTTCTATCTTTCATTCTCTTGGGAGAATGGTATACTAAGACTTAGAAACACTGGCAGTAGTCGTTGATTAAGGGCTCGGGGGTGGCCAGTTGTAGCAGAATCCTGTGAAATTGAGCCTATGGTTGGGAGGAGAGTCGTCCCCAAAACCCTGTTGCGGTAAGCCTATTTCTACCACAAGTAAGCTCAGGTAAGCGTTTAAATTCAATGTTAATAAGTTAATTAGATATCCGTATTTTGGGCTGTTACATAACTTGGAAAAAGGAGAAAACATATCACCAAAATCAATTCTTGGCACCTAGGAATAATATTTTGCTGGTAACCAAGCTTTTTATTTCTCCACTTTCCCTTTTGCATTCATCTTCTTCTTAAACACCTATTTTCTACCAATGGGTTTTCTTCTAGTCAATAATTCTACTAGATCCCAAGCTTCATTCTTGTTCAAGGTTGCCATTTCTTCAACCATCGACTTTTTCCAAAGTTTTCCATCCTTTAAATCCATTTCTTTCCTGACAGTTCTAGGAGAATCATAAGTAATAGATAAGGCTAAATTTGAACATAAATCAAATGGAATATACCTCTGTAGATTCCTTCTTTCTCGAAGTGATCTCCTCAAAATCAGAGTGTGTTTTTCTTATCCTTCTAATTCATGTTATTTTGTAGAGTTTGATTCATCATCCTTTAGTTTAAACTCTATCTTCTTTGGTTCCTTTTCTCTTTGTAGGAATTCTTGTTTCATGACATCCTTCACTACTCTAAATACCACATCTTGAATGTACATTACCTTCATTGTTTTTTCTTTCCAAAACTTATCACCTTTTAAACCATCTTTATACCCAATAAATATGCACCTTTTAGATTTACTATCCAACTTGGTTCTTTTGTCCTTTATAAAATGTACATATGCATCACATCCAAATACCCTAATATGTGAGAGAGATAGAGGGTTTCTTACCAATCCATAACTCATGTGGAGTCTTATCCTCCAACGCCAATGAAGGTGATATGTTAAACAGATAACATGCAATATCCATTGCCTCTTCCTAGAATTCTTGCCCTAATCTAACATCACTAAGCATGCTTCTTTCCTTTTCCATAAACATCATGTCATTCTTTCTACAACTCCCTTATATTGAGGTGTGTATGGAGTAGTGTTTTACTGTGATATACCACACTTTTTACAGAACTCTTTTAATTCTTTCTTGTAGAGTTGTTCACTATTATCTATCCTCAACACCTTAATCTTCTTCTCTATCTGATTTCCCACTAGAGCCTTAAATTCTTTAAGTCTATTAAAGACTTCAAATTTCTTCCTGAGAAAATATATCCATTTATTCCTCGAGAATTCATATATAAAGGAAACGTAGTACACACATTTTCCTAGTGATGGAATCAAGAAAGGTCTAAACACATCATTGTGCACAAGCTCTAATATTCCCTCTTCCCTCTTAGCAACAGAGGAAAAACTCACCCGATTCTACTTCCCATATACATAATAATCACAAAAATCAAAATTCAAAGAGAAATTAGACATACCTTCTACCATAACATTACCATGTTGGGTCTAAAGGCCCTTCTCTTCAATATGTCCCAATCTTTGATGCCACAACATAGTCTTTTCAGCCAAGACTACAAGATTTTCTGCTCCACTTTCAAGAACAACAAAACTGTCTCACCCATCAATAAAAATACTTCCCAAAATCTTGTACAGAGTTCTAATTGAACTCCCCTCATCAATATGAGTGATCCTCGAACCATCTTATAGTATGTATCTTTCACAAACAATGTCTTTACTCTTGCATCATCCATCTTGCTTATATAAATTAGATTTATGCCCACCCTTGGAATGTGCAAAACTCCAGGAAGTGTTCACCTAGGAAGACATCACCACCATCATATTTCTCATATTCATATAATCACACCCTATGGAGAGTCATATGAAAGGATGCACCTAATGAAATCAACCATGCGTCATGATCTACATGTATACTCAAAGAAGCCAAGTACACATCCCCACCTTCAACTGAGGTGGTGTTCACCTTTATAGAAGGAGCATCATTAGGTCCCTTTCCTTTCTTAAGAGTTTTATATTTATAATCTTTCTTGTAGTACCCTTCTTTTCGCATTTCCAGTATACCTTTACAAATTTTCCTAGAGATTTAGATCTCTCGCTTGAGGACTTATTCCTATTTATGGTCTGAGAGCATCCTCTTATAGACAAGGAATCTCCATTTTGGTTTTCCATGCTTTTTCCATTTCATCTCCTTTAACTTCAAGGATGAGATTATTTCATCAAATTTCAAGGTAGTTATATTCTTACCGATGGTAACAACTAGATTATCCCATGAGTCTCATAGAGAACACAACATATTGATACACTTATCTTCATCTAAAAAATTAATATCAACAAAAAATAACTAAATTACCACAATATTGAAGCCATTGAGAAGCTCTATCACTGAGTCTCCATCCCTCATCCTTTGACTATATAGCTTCTTCTGCATGAACAATTTCACTACCAGAGACTTATACTAATATAAAATCCCTAACTTGTCCCACAAATCTTTTGCTATAAATTCTCCTGAAACATTCAATAATACTGAATATAATACACATAATCGAATTGTGCTCCTTGCCTTCTAATCCAACTTAGTCCAATCCTTTGTCAACATTATCGTTGGTTTGGTACTTGGATCCACCATGATCCATTGATCTTTATCCACCAACAGATCCTCCATCTTGAGGTTCCATAACTCAAAACTATGTTCGTTGAATTTCTCGATCTTTATCTTTCTATTGTTCTCCATTTCCTTTCACCACAAAAATTTATTCATAGAAATCCCTAGATTTTAACTCTTTAAAAAGATTACCTACAAACAGATTCTTGAAAAAAAAAAAATATACAATGGTGAGAACAAAAATATACATAAATATTTTTCTCGTAGAGTCCAAAACTAGGAAAAACTAGATTGATTTTTCATTATATTCATTTGAATATTATAATACATTGTATACATGTTGAAGCATTCATAAACCCCCAATCCATTAAACTTGAATTAAAATATAATCATAGTTCCCTTAACTAGATGTATAGTATACCAAGGGAAAAGCCATCATGGTTAAAACTATGCACAAAACCATGGGTGGGTCAACCCCCCCAAAAACAAATGGGCCACTGCCTTGAATCCCATGCAGTGGGGCTACCTCCCCCTTGAAAATCCCCCCAATAGGGGGGGCTATCACCTGCCCTACAAACCCCCTATTGTACTCTAAACAAGGTAATAATGCTTGAAGCTAGTCATGCAAAGAATATAACATGTACGCAAAATGAATGAAGGAAAGGAGGAAATAATCATCATGCTTAATGAGCTATAATTGTATATTGATACTTTAGACCAACACATGAAGAGGATAGAATACCATCTCGCCCTCCCACTTGACCCAAGTAGCTCTCCTATTGGTGGACAAGTGCCAGTAGAGATGGATCCCTCTAACTCATCCTAGTAAACATGAAATATCAGTGTTTATTTTATTTTCTCTATTAGTTTTTCTTATCAATATATTATAACTAGTTCGTTAGACAACAAGGGTTTTTTGATCAACCAATTCATTATTTTTTTACTCTCTTTTGAAAACCATGTATGGATGTTGAAGAGTTTATGGTTTTTCCACTAATTTGGTTTCCCTAGTAGCAAATCAAGGATAACCAAGACTATATGTTATGTACTTCTTTGATTAATCAATAGAAAATTTAACCTTTCAAAAAAACAATAACAACATAGACAAATATGGTCATTAGACAACATTCCCATATACTATAACATTACCTCTTGATTTTTACTATGAGAACAAATACAATTGGATAAGAGGATGACACTGTAAAGATTATGGCAATGGAGAAAATGACAAGACTATGGCATCCCTCTTTTCCTACTTACACTTTTACAAACTCCCATCCACTTTATCCTTTTCAAATCTTCGAGAATAAAATCAATAATTTTAGCTCCAACTTTTAGTTGTGGAAACAAGAACTTTTTCCAATATCACTTGCATGTAAATCTTCAAAATTAGAACGACAGTGTACTTAACTTGTTGCTATTATAAATCATAACAACCTAATTTGCTTTAACACCATATAGAAAATTTAAGTTACATTGTTCACATGTTTTTCTTCATTATAACACAATTAGAATTGAACTTAATAACACAAGATAATGTAATCAACTACTACTAATCAAATCTATCTCTACAACTCAACAAAATTACACCAAATTTGATCACATAATAACTATCTTTGATAACATTATATTTATTAAAATATAGACTAATTTCTTCACTATAATAACATTTTCTTTGATACAACAACACATACATTTTCTTAAATAAATATGTTGTATAGACACATATCTATGTTGTAAAAAAACAATAATTAGCATTAATATACCATTTGAATTAATAACTATACTTAAAATATATTCTTATGAAATCAAAATCAATGACTTACTTTAAATACTAAATATTTATTTTTACCAAAAAATTTACATTATACAATTACATAAATAATTAAAAACTTAACATTGTGGATTAGACTAAAAACCATAATTTACTCAAACTTATACCAATCTTTTATAAATATACATGGGTCTCAAATTATCAATGTATTCCGGCTTCACATGATTTTTGAAAACTTACAACACCTATAAAATTTTCACAATTTTTTAAAATCTCATTGACTATCAAAATAAAATGTAAATTTAATACTTAATTATATTATAAAAAAATAAAAATACGAATATTTTTTAAATCATTATGAAAATGATCTTAATAACTTTTTATTTTTTAATATAAATTTCTATAATTTTTGAAATGGAGAATGTTTTAACCACCCACATCACGTATGTTTAAAAAGAATAGCTAGTTTCCTTTGGTCTTTCATTTAATTTATCTTGCTTTAAAGTAACTAACATATCTCAACCTCGGGATAGTTATCACTAATATTCTTATTTTGGGTATACATGTATTAATTTGGTTTTGTTCCCTTGAAATTTAAGTTATATTTGTTTTTTTTGGGTTTTTTAATTAAAAATTTAAGCGTATTATTTTTATAAATTATAATTTTTTTTATTTAATATTATATTTTTAAATATAAAAATTAAAATAATATTAAAAATATAAAATATTAAATTATATAATTTCAATATATTTTATTAAAATTTAAATAAAATCTACTAAAAATGACTTTAAAAATAAGTATATTCTCACTGGTCCAAACAAATATTGTTCACTCAATGAGCATCACTATCAAAGCATTTTATATAAATGAAATAACGAGTTTTAAGGAAATGAAAAGAAATATTTATTTTGATATGTTGATTATTTATAAACAATGCAGTTTAAAAGCCTTTGGGATAGTTCAATTGGGATTAAAAAATATAAAAGTTGAAAATTTTCCATATACTTAATTTTTAAATATAAATATATATATATATATATAATATAATATATAATATTTTAATTAATTTTTTTTATATGGGTTAGGATACCAAAAAGGTTTGGAGTATGTTTTAAAATTGTTTGTGTTTGACTAAGAGCTTATTTTCTTAGGACTAAAAGAAACAGGGTAATTGTTCCAGACTTACTAAGACCTAGAGGTATCGCAAGAAGTGAAAGCTTGCTTCTTTACAGACCACCAACTGGTTCCTTGAATAATGGTGATGGTGATGAGTCAGCCTCTTTACAGACCACCAACTGGTTCCTTGAATAATGGTGATGGTGATGAGTCAGCTCCTTGAATAATGGTGATGGTGATGAGTCAGCGTGCATTCACGCTTAGCACTTAGAGACACTCCTGCCCCTTACGGACCACCAGCAGGTTATTCTAGGTGGGGTGGTTTTCCTTGAATAAAGGTGATGAGTCAGCCCGCATTCCCAACTGTATAAAAGTAAGGATGTCCACCTCCTAAAACTGTTTTGGGGTTTGAAATTAATTACACAAGACCCAAAAATATTTAGTTCAAGTGAAATCTTTTCCCCTTACCTATTACAAATTGGTAATTCCAAATAGCTTGATCTTTTTAAATAAACAATAATAAGTAAAATTGTATTTAACTCATAACAACCAATAATAATTATATTCACTACCAATTTAACAACTAAATTATAATAATTAGAAATCTCCAACCAAGTGAGGCTCCCTAGCTAGCCATTTTCCAAAGCCAAGTGAATGATAAATGTATATGTGAGCACGCGAGATACAAAATGTTTTTGAATCTTCAAGAAAGGCGGGCTTCTGGAATGAGCAAAAATGACGATTGGCGAATGGGTTAATGATGTGAATTTGTATTGGATCAAAACAAACATTATCTGAAAGCGGCCAAAAGCCATCAACATCTTAATCATGTAGCTGCCCAATTTTCTGACTATGAATCTCCAGAATCATTGACTCCTTGATAGCTGTCAAAATCCATCCATAACTTTATCCTGTAGCTGCCCCTTTTTCTGACTAACACAAACCAAAATAATTGACTCACTTACAGCTGCCAAAAACCCACTACTAATTTTATCCTGTTGCTGCTCACTTTTCTTGCAGAATAATTGACTCGTTGACGCACAAACGATGCCCAATCCATACAAGGGAAAACACTTTCTGCAAATATAATCATCCCACTGAGGTGAAGTACCATGGGCCTCCACAGCTTGCTTCCAGATAATTTGTTGAGTAGTCAAAGAAATGGGTACCATGCCAATGGGAAACGTCTATGGTTTTGTACTTTGTTCCTTTCTTTGAAATCTAGTCTTTTGTATATTGTTCTTAATATTTTGTATGTTGTTACTTTGTTTGTATAAATAAAAATAATATAATATAAATTTACATATTTTATAGTTTTATTTTTTTAATAATTATCATTTTTAATTATAAATATCATTAAAATAATTAAAATATAAATACATAAATCTAATTTATAATCAATAACATATAATAAAAATAAAAATATTTATATTCAATATTATTATAATGTAAAGTATTTATAAATTACATTTATACTCATTAGTAAAATCATATATTCAAAATTTAGTATTAAAATTTTTAATATAATATAATTATAATGAACATGTCAACACATATATAGTAATTATATGTTATTAGAGTCTTAGCCAATTAAAAATAAAGAATATTTTTATATATAAAACATGAAATGAGATAAATAAAATAATATTATTAAGAAGTAGTATATAAGCATCGATTGAGAAAGCATTTATTAAGTCCAAATCTCTTAGAATGTAAAATTTTCCTCAACTTTCACATTCCATAAAAAAATTTAATCCCAACATTTAGTAAATACATAGTTAAAAAGAATAATAATAATAATATATAAATAATATATATTTTAAATCAAAATTTATACATTATATCACATTGTTATTTAATTAAAATATATTTTTAAAATCAAAATTAAATATGTATTATTTTTTATTTTAAATATAATTATCTATATAAAAAGCAATATTCTAGAGATTAAATTATTAATAATTTCTGAATTCAAGGTGTTGTGATCCATATTATTATTATTATTATTATTATTTCATTTTAAGGTCAAGGCCAAGCCACACTCCAAATTGGTGTATGAGACCCTCTTGTTTGTAGGACAAGGCACCCACCTCCATGAGGCTTCTGTGATCCATATTATCATTATTATTATTATCCCATTTTAAGGTCATAGCCAAGCTAGAGTCCAAATTGGTGTATGAGCTCCCCTTGTTTGTGGGACAAGGGACCCACCTCCATGAGGCTTCTGTGATCCATATTATCATTATTATTATTATCCCATTTTAAGGTCACTGCCAAGCCACACTCCAAATTGGTGTATGAGACCCTCTTGTTTGTAGGACAAGGGACCCACCTCCATGAGGCTTCTGTGATCCATATCATTATTATTATTATTATCCCATTTTCAGGTCATAGCCAAGCCAGAGTCCAAATTGGTGCATGAGATCCCCTTGTTTGTGGGACAAGGGACCGGAGGCATATATACTCTACCCCCTCTGGTTTTGAACCTATGACCTCTTAGGAGGAAACACATGCTCTTAACCATTATGTCCACTCAAGCTCTTAACCATTATGAATGTTGAGAGATTTTCGGTAAAATCACATAAAGAAACTTTAAGTAGAGGAAGAACCAAATCATGGCATTAGATTAAATAGATAAAAAGATAAGTTTTCTAGACACTAGAAAATAATAGCTAATTTTGACTAAAAAATTATCACTAATAATATACAATTTTTAATAAAAATAAAATAAATAGATAAATAAATTGTAAATAAAATTTAAATTAATTTTTTATTATTTTATATTAATAAAGATTAAATTCTGCAATAATATTTCAAACTTAAATTATTCTACAATAATAATAATAATATAATAATAATAAAATTAAACACAAAAATAATAAAATGATATTTAATTATTTAAATAATAAAAACTAAAAATAATACATACAAATAAATAAATATAATTAACATAATTTATTATTTAAATCTAAAAATGAAATCAAAATAATACATTAACACAATTTTATTATTTAAATTCAAAAAATAAAATAATAGAGGAGTAAAAACAACCTTTGAAAAATTAAACTAAAAATAATTATTTAATCTTATAATTAAAATCTAACCAAAATCCCAATAAAAAATTACTAATAAGATGACTAAAACAAATAGTATCTCCGTGCGGAGGCGTTAATCAACTAAACATTCACATTACATAACATAAACTTCATAAACTTCATACACGTTTTTGAGAACCCACCATTTTTCATATGTTGCAAGACATCTAGCTACCCACTACTACCAATTATCTGTCATTCTAAGTGGGTGAGTCAGAATTCCATAATAGCACTCATTAAATGAGTATACGGGCAACTTGTTAATTGTATACATAACACTAACAACAATATAAAATGCGCACTCAATACTATAATAGTCCTTATGCTTGCCAATTCGTTATTAGCATTAAAATAATTATTGCATTTACATTATCTTTTATAAAAATATTGTTTTTTTTAATAATAATAAGCATGATAGTTTAGGTGGATTGTTTGTTTTCTTATCTAATCAGTTTAATTTTTATAAGTTATAGGTTGATTTGATGTGATAAGGTTAGAAACTTAGATGCCTCATGGAATATAAATCCGCTCTTAATGTTTTAAGACTTCCCAAATCTAAGTCACAAATTATTGCTTACTTATTATTATTTATTGATTCTAGAATCTTTTACTAATTCATATTGAAATTAATTTTTGATTAAGTAACAATAAATAAACATTTAATAATTTGATTTTTATACTTTGGTTAATAATTTGAATCTTATTACACTTTTCAAGGATATTTCTAATGGCATCTGCCTTTTGACTTTTCTACTAGACTTTGATTCAATTAGAGTTTAATCCCAACCTTTAATAGATTAGACCCTATACTTACTGGCCGAGCACTAAGTTAATTACTATGAGAAACAATCGTTATAATGGATCATCATCAAGTTTTGATGACTCAAAGGGCTTGATATGAAATTAAAGCCTGAAATGCTTTTGTATGTTGAATGTAGCTTATTCTAACTTTATAAATAAAGTTTAATTGAGAAATTAAAATATGTACATGCAAAACAAACAATAATAAGAAAGGTTATAAAAACAAGTCGATAATGAAGTTCATCCTTCATGGGCTACATCTCCAGATCCACTTTAAATGAGTAATCAATCCATTAAAAGTATGCAAAAACTTGAAATGATTTATTTCATCAACATTGATCTCCAACGTACATTAAAAATTCCTTCAAGAGCCCCATAGGAAGACTATAACATTGTTGGAATACTCTTCCCATCTACTTCCCATAAACAAAAAGTATTTATGGCCTTTATTTACCAAAAGTTTGCTAGAAAATACACCTTAAAATAATTTTTACATAATATATTTCACAATTTAGGCCACAATGCAATGGTAAAGCACAAGGTTGGTATAGAAGAGGTTTTGAGTTCAATCCTCAATTGTCCATAAATTTTGGGATATAATATCATTTATTTGGCATAACCTCTAAAAATAATCTTCTCAAAATGAATCCATAGATAACTTAACACATTTGCAACCTTTGGTGCAGTGGTAAGACTTGGGGTTGGCATATGGGAGGTCAATGGTTTGAATTCTGTGGGTGCATATTTTGTGGAATTTCATTTTCAAAAAACAACATAAACAATATAACCTTTTCCTAGTTTAACATGGCACACAAGTTAGCCTAGTGGTAAGTTAAGCTTGTCCAACTAGGTTGGCATTCAAATCTGCAATTGTACAGTTTGCATACATAGTGACTGCCATGCAATCTATACATGTAGACCTTCTAGAGGGTTCATGTGTGCCTCAGTTGGTCCCATGGTACTGTTGGTTTCACATGGTGCACCCGTCACCTCTAGGTGTGGCATGTGTCACCTGTGTGTCTCAACCCTTGTCTTCCTTCAACAATTTGAAGGCCTAACTTTCAGATATGGTGTCACTTGAGCTCATTCCAATGTGTTGAAAGTCTTGACAAGCTCTTCAACATGAAACATTTTCATCATTTGAAACTGTTAATTTGGATTAACTATGAGAATCCTTCCACGACCAAAAGTTTGATTTTATTCAACAAGTAAGTGGGGGTATAACTCTCTCACTTTTATGAGTTCCATCCATCGTGCTTTATTTGGATGCACTCTTTTTAAACCCATACAAAGATATTCAACATCACCTTTTCATGAAATCCTCACATTCCTATTAAGAATAACATCTTCTTGTAAATCCTTGAGATATTTAAGAGAAAAATCATCAATGAAAGGAACTTGAAAATTCTTATCTTGATCCATAATCATAGGGGGCTCATATAGTTACAAGTTTCAAATATTCACCATTGTATACATCTACATATATGGATGTAAATCTAACCAAAATTCGTTCTCACCGATCTTTTCCAAAATTGTAAATGGACCATACTTGATCGGTTTGAGCTTTTTGCCTTCACCTCTAAGACATTCTTTATTGTTACATTAGAGAAATTTTAAAGTAAAAAAAGGGCCTTGAAACAAAAATATACAACCAAAATCAAATTTATAAGACCCAATAGAGTTGAATATGATGATGTCAACCATGGTGGATGATTCACCATTATTGGAGTAAAAAGGTAAAATGATAAAAAAATAAAAAAATGAACAAGCTGCTTTTCAACATATCTCCCTATTGTTTTACTCAAATTTTGAGCGGGAGTGCTCGTTAGATGCATACTTTAATTTTTTATCTGATGAGTACCCATGTTGAATGCTTTCGATGGAGCCCACTACACAAAAAATGAGAAATAATTGAAAAACATGATTGCAATCACATTTTTTCATGTATTTCTCATTTTTTTATGTAGCAGGATTGATCGAAAGTATTCAACATGGATACTCCTTGGATGTGAAATTAAATTCCGCATCTAATGAGTGCTCCCGATTGAAATTTGAGTAAAACCGAAGGAAGATAAGTTTAAAATACAAGTTGAAAAAATAGTTTTTCTTTTTTTCACTCCAAAATTTGATGAGGTAATCTAATCTTATTTTATTATTTTTTTCTATTATTTTATAATTTTCCTTAGGAGGCTCATTTTATACCTAAAAAAATATCTAATGTATAGCCAAAATTAATCACAAACTTGGAAATGATGATCGATCTAATGCAGGTCATTCCTAGCTTTATACTTAGCTTGCCTCTTTTCCATTTTTTCTTGCACAACAAGTTTATTTGGATATACTAGGGAGATTTGTAGGGGATCTAGATCAGTTAAGCCAAATGTCATAAAACCTTAATCATTAGCTACGTATTTGTGAATAACCTCCTTGATCTTGCAAAGGAGAGGTTTTTGCGATTGGAAGCAAAAGTTACAGATATAAACCATAATGTGAATCTCGTCATGGTGGCCCTGACCAATAAGCTCATGATATTAAGAGAATATCAAGGTTTTAGCGCAAAGGTTTGATCAGAGGGAAGATCGAGATATTGAAAAGAAACATAGGAGTCACAGAAAGAACCCAAAAATGATGAACCTTTTTTGAGTGTTGTGAACCATTCATAGTCCATGTTCAAAATGAAATCGAAGGTCGATATCAAGTTGTATCAAGGAAATATTGTCGCTTATAAGCTAAATCATTAGTTGCATCAGTTAGAATTTTATTTCATTGTTCATCATATAGAGGAAGAAGAGAAGGCTTCATTTGTGTGGCTAAAATTAGAGGACCATACCCTAGCCTGGTGGGCAAGCTAGATAGAGACCTTAAGGTTTACAAATATAAAAACCTAGAAACTAGAAATATGTTGCAACTCTAGCTATATTTGTTAATGTAATTCTATGAAGGAAATTTACATAAAATATTGAGACAAAATCTGATGAATAAACTCTTAAGAATGTTTGCCTCTAAACTTCTTAATAATTAATCCCCTTAAAAAAATATTTTAGTCTCTCTGCAATACGCAATGCAGGCCTCCTTGTCAATGTTTAGGCGCTCTAATAAGATAAATTCACCCCTCATTGTCAATACAAATTCAACCTTAGAATTTAGATAGCTTGGCTCCCCTTCTGATGGATGAAATCAACCACTTGGAGAAGTGTGATTCGGCTTTGGTTTTCTTAGGTAAATCAACCTCCAATTTGCTCAAGTTACTCAACCTTCTTAGAAAATCGACCCTAGAAATTCAATGAAAATTCGACCTTTTGGATTACTATAATTTCCGAAATAATTTCAACCTCCATAAATTCAGTTATTTAGCCTCTCTAAGAAAATATGTGTATCCCTCATGGGTTTACTAATTTGAACCTTTGAATTAAGAAATTTTGGCCTATCCATAATTAATTGACTCACTCTCTTGGGAAGAAAATAATAACTCAACCGTTGTAATTACATTCTAATTCAACCTCCTATAATGCAGTAAAATCAACCTCCTTCAATTGAAATTGATCCTCACTGCACAAATTAACCGCTTAATGTAACAATTCGGTCTCCCTACAAAGATCACAAATGATTGGCTAGGGTGGATTTACAACCATTGAAACAAACTGCCACTAGCTAGGGTGTATATTCGAACACTAAAATTGGGAAATATTGAATGTTTCTCCCTCGCTTAGTAATATACTCAAACTCTTGTTAATACAAAAATAATTCTTCGCCAATCCCCCTTTGAGTCTCCTCTTTTTTTATAATATTTTCCTCCTTTGAAAACCATGGATGGTAAGAAAAAACTATGGGTCGCTTTATTTTTCTAAAGTGATTTTTTACCACCTTTATTTAATTATTAATTATTTTATTCTATTGACCCCTTTTCTTCCTTAAATATCCCATGGTATCTAGATAGGCTATGACTCCAAACATTTCATGCTTCTATGGAGTGGAGAGGGTCATTACAATCCTACCTTCTCAAATTTGTTTGTCCTGAAGTAACTACAAGTTGGGGTGTTGCAATACATATTCACCTTCCCATGTAGTATCTTCAACTGGAAATCCCTTCCATTAAATTAAATATTCTTGGATGACTCTACTCCTCAACTTCCGTTCCCTCATGTGCATGACCTCCTCTAGAATGACGACCAATTTCCCTTCCTCGTCAAGCAATGGAAGCTTTGTTGCAGCCTTGACTTGTTGTCCAAGAACCTTTTAAGGAAAGATACATGGAAAACATTGTGAATTTTGCTTTATTTTACTAATTCCAATTTATAATAAACCTCCTCAATCTTCCTGATCAGCTTGCAAGGCCAACAAAATAATGGCTTTAATTTCATAGAGCCACCGTTTTTCAAGGATGATTTCTTATATGGTTCAAGTCTTAGGAAAATAAGACCCACCCTCTTTAAAGCTATGCTCCACCATATGGAAATTCACATACATATTCTACTAATTATGGGATACATGTAGCTTTTCCTTGAGGATTCTAAGAGTATGTTGTCCCTTACTGCAACCAATCCTTGGCCATCAATGCCTTACTGTCTCCTAGTGCCATATCAAGGAATAAGGGGGCATCATACCCATACAATTCTCTGAAGGGAGTCATCCTTACAAACATATGGTAGGTGGTGTTATAAAAATACTCACCCAAGTGCAACCGCCTAATCCAAGTTTTATGCTCCCCGACCACATAGTTCCTCAAATATCTATTCGCCCATTCGTTAGTGGTCTATTTCTAGTCGTCTGTTTGTGGATGATAACTATTACTTAGGGTTAGTTGTGTGTCAAATAATCTAAAATATTCCTACCAAAATTACCTGAGGAATCTACTATACTGGACATTAATAATGTGTTTGGAAACTCCATTCAATTTGAAAACCTCTTGAAAGAATGTCTCTGCGACCTAGCCACTGAGTAGTCAAAAGATATGACCATGAAGTGAGAAAATTTGTTAGTCTATCCACCACCAAAAAGATACAGTCTCTTCCTTATACCTTTAAAATCCCTGTAATTAAATCCATCAAAATGATTTCCCATTTTTTTATGTAGGATTAACAACTATTGTAGTAGACCTGCCAAATAAGTCTTCTTAGTTTTATTCTACAATAAAAGAGCATATTTCTACATGTATCTAGCTAGCCGCCTTGAGGCCTTTCTATGCAAATCTCTCTCGTTCATGCATTAATGTTTTGAATAATCCTTGATGTTTGGCTAGGGACGAGTCATTGATGGCCCTAATGACCCTATCTTTAAGCTATGACTCAGGAACCAAGAATATCCTCCCTTTTTAAAAGATGATATCATTGACAACCTTGTACCTGTCATCCTAAATTACTCCATCCATCAAGTTACATGAAAAAATATTCTTTGAGTATTCAACTAGTAGAAGTTTCTTTCAATCACCATTGATATCAATGAGAGAGCATGCCACTAGTATCCTAGAGAGAGCATCGACCACCACATTATTCACCCCCTTCACATACTCGATGTTGAAGTCATATACCTTAATTATACTAACCCATTTCTATTGCCTTGCATTGAGATAATTTTTATCCAAAAAGTATTTCAAGTTGTTTTGGTTTGTCTTGACCATGAAACTTCCTCCCACTAAGTACGGTTTGAAATTTTCGAGTGCTTGCATTATGGCTAACATGTCCTTTTCATATATTGAGTAGAGCCTCTCTATCTCAATTAACTTTTGACTCTTGAAATCTATTAGATGCCCATCTTGAATCAGTACTATTCTTATGTCTTCCCTTAAGGCATCACATTGTAAACTAAAGGGCCATGAGAAGTCTCGAAGTGTGAGAATGAGACAGGAAATAATTACCTCTTTGCACCTTTCAAAAGTTTGTTGCACTTCATCTATCCATTTTAAATCCCCTTTATTCATCAAGTATGTTAAGGGTGTCACCAATTAAGAGTAGCCCTTGAAAAAATGCTAATAATAATTGCATATCCCCATGAATCGCATAAATTCCGCAAGGTTTTTGGGTGTTGGCCATTCAATTATAGCTCAGATCTTTTCCTAGTGGACTTGAAATCCTCCTACATTGATGATGTTCCCAAGATACAAATATTATGTCATTCCAATCTAGCATTTGTACTCTTTAGCAAAGAGAGACTACTCCTTTAATATTCTTAGCAACTCCTTTAAGTGTGTCAAGTGCTCCTATTAGTTTCTATTGTAAATGAGGAGATAAATAAAAAAAATTAGCATAAAATTTCATAATTTATTTTTGAATATAGGTCCATACATGACTCGAAGGTAGTTGGTGTGTTCATTAGTCCAACTGGCATGAAGAGAAACTCATAGTGACCATAGTGGCACCTGAAGGATGTTCTTTATAAGTCATGATCTCAAACCCTGATCTTATGATAGCCTAAACCTAAATCAATTTTGGAGAAGTACACTACTCTATGAAACTCATGCAAGATCTCACCAATATGTGGTATTTGGTATCTATTCTTTATCATCTTCTTATTGAGTGCTCTATAGTCCATGTACATCCTCATTGTCCCATATTTCTTATTAATTAGTACTAGAGAGGATACAAATGGGCTAGTGTTGGGCCTTATGTTCCCCATATCCAACAATTCCATAATGACCTTCTCGATGTCCTCCTTAGATATTTTGGGGTGCCTATATGGTGTGGTGATGAATAGCTTAGCCCCTCTTCTAATTCTATAATATGCTTGAAAACCCTGTATGGCGGTTTACTTGGCATAATCTTTTTGAAGACCTTAGGATAATGTTTATTCAAAAAATCCTGGATATCTATTGGGTAATTTTTATCCCCATGTGATTCCTTTTGTTGCATTAATGTGCACTATGCAGCCCATGCTATGTCTCCATGCCAAAAAATAGCTTCCATTTTTAAATTGTGACCACTCTTGGATCATTGATGCTCATTCCTCTTAGAAGAACTCATTTTCCTTCTTACATGACCCACTCCATTTCCATGGTATGATAATCCTTCCAATTCCTTCCTATATAAATAAGCCATTACATCCCCAACACCACATTGGTGTCAGAAAGCTTGACTACATAGAAGTCATCCATTAGGGTGCTTCACATCTTCAATTCTATCTAAGGAACCTTCCTCAAACAAGTCATCCTTCGTCCTCCTGCCACCCCTACATCAAAGACCTCAAATTCTTTTATAACCAAGTTCACCCTAACTACTAGGGTTGCATCTATGAAATTATGAGTGGATCCCCCATCAATGAGGGTCACGACTTGTTTCCCCTATATTACTCCTCTCACTTTAAAGGCGTTATAGCTAGGAACACATGAGAGCTTGGCTATGGTGAACCCTTTGGTCTCTCTCCTTGGTGGCTCTTTATTGTTACTGTTGCTACTATTTTTCTCCTCCTATGTTGCTACCTATTATTCCTCCTCTTCAATTTATGAAATTCTTCTATTTAATGGAACTTTCCCTTGCCCAAACATCTATGTCATAGGACCCAAGGTTCTTTGCAGTTGTAGCAAAGATTATTTATCCTTAGATCATCCCTAATTTGTTCCATCCATGGTTCTTCCCCTAACATGGCTTCTTCTCCTTATTCTTTAGTGGGGGGATGAATTTGGCTACTGCCTTTTTAGCACTGCATCTTCCATATCCCTACTTCTAGAAATAACATCTTGAAGTGTATTAGGCTTAAAATCCTTAATCTGACCACTAAATGGATTTCTTATCCCTTCCAAAAATAACATCACCAATCAATCCTAGGATATATCCATCACCATCATGGACAATCTCTGGAACTATGTGACGTAGCTATCTAGGCTCCCAATTTGCTTAAGTTGTGCTAGATCCTTGAGATGTAGCTTTACATGGTTCTTTTCAAATCCTTGGATTTTTCTATCAATTAACTTCAAATAGGAGGTTATTTTGGCATGCCCTAGTATGGATAACTTGTGGTACCACCATTCATGTGCTTTGCCATCCAAAAGTAGTGTGACATACCATCCCCTGATTCTCTCATGGGGTTAAGCTAGAAATATGTACTCAACTTTTATACCCATGCTCATTAGGAGAATGCTTAGGTAAAAAATGGGCCTCAAAATGAAAAATGTACTAAAAAACATCTTTAAGAGAACCAATAGGATTCAAGATGATGATGTCATCATCACAGGACAATGTTTTAGGAGGGAAAAGAAAAAAAATATATATATTTTTTTTTAAATCATATTCCTTACTTATGTCCTTGTAGGTTTACTTAGATTTCAAGTGTGTACACTCATTAGATGCAGAATTATATTTTGAACCCAACAAGTACCCACTTTGCATACTTTTACATAGATCTACACTAAGAAAATTTCAAAATACATGAAAAAACATGTTCAATCATGTATTTTCATGTTTTTAAATTTTTTCTTAGTGTATATCTACTCAAAAGTATGTATAATGGGTACTCATTGGATGCAAAATCCAATTCTGCATCCAACGAGTGTAGACACTTGAAATTTGAGTAAAGTTACAAGGAGATAAGTAAAAAATACAATAAAAAAATGTAGTTTTCTTTCTTCTCTTTTACAAATTCATAACTCTTATTTTATTATTTTTATTATTACTTTATTATTTTCCTTAGGATGACCATTTTAGAGCTCAAAATTCCCTTAATGCTAGTTATGCTACTGTAATTCCTATTGAAGGTTGAGATGCTTATCTTTCTTTCCTTTTTTGGGACCTCAATGTTCATCCACCACTTCTTATGATCGTTTGATTTATTCCTATGCTTGATGGTGTAGTAATTTTTGAGTGAAATTTGTGCCTGAAACTTTTCCCTGAGTGCCTCGTACTCCCTTATATAGTCCAAGAAACTTTAATCTCATCGTTGTTGGTTTTTTGTTGGCTCCTCCAAGAATTCGGGAAATAGTAGCCTTGATGTAGCTTTATTCATTGGTGGGGGAATTGGATTAGATGAATTGTTGGCCTCAAAATGATGATTTCCATATCCTCCTAGCAAGCTATAATTTCTAATTGAGCCTTCTACTCCATTGTTGGGTTGATTCCCATGAAGGTTTACCATGGACTTAATGATGTTTTTCATAGTCTAGACTATATCATGCTATAATTTGCCTATCTCATGTAGTCCTTTAGCTAAATCATTTAGGGCATGCCTAATATTTCCCAAGGGTTGATCCTCATGATCTCTCATTCTTCCTTCTTCTTACTCTAATTTTGGGTAGTGGTTTTCGTTTTCCTTCTTCCTCTTTTAAGTTTCAAATTCTCAATCCCTTGGAGTCGCCAACTAATGAGCACCCGTATTGCAGCAAGAATGTTGCAACTCTTGGGGCTACCAACTTTACTTTATCAACCCAGGGTTCATACAAACTTGGAGGTGACAATGTTGTATATACAAGTATATGCAATGGGTCCACTCTTTGTCACTGTTGAGCTGGCGATAGACCACTAGGGTTTCTCAAACCAACCTTCTATTGATTTAGAAGAAGTTTGATTACCAATGGAGAAAGGGGGATTTTACCCTAATTGAGAGAATTGAAATATTGTCTACTACAATAATGAAAGATTGAAATAAATGCTTTAAACACACCACTCATGTAACTACTTGTTAAGAGATCTTTCTTCAGAAGAATCCTAAGCTAATATTTGTGTAATCCTAACTATCCTAGGCATGCAATATGAGATAATCAAACACTTTACTACTATGCATGTGAATGAACATAATAACCTTTTTTCTTTTTGTCCTTTTTGGTGAAAATATGAATTCTAATTCTTCTTGGTGGTATGGAAGGTGGGTTAGAGATGGTTGTGAAAGGTCAGATGGCTAGGGAGGCAAGTAGGGGTCTTCTCCTATCTTCCTAGATGCTTTTTCCACAAATCGGCCTCAAAACATGCCACTACAGGTCGTCCTACAAGATGTCCTAATGCACCTACAGGATGTCCTAATCCTCCTACAAGATCCGGCCAAAAGAAATAGGAGTGATTTGGAAGGTGGTATAGGGCTTAGGGAAGGTGAATGATGGAATAAATGAGGCAAGGGATTGGCTAGGACTTCCTCAAAACTCAAACTAAAGTTTGTAAGATAGTTGGATTTGCTCAACAAACATGGAAAGTTGTTCTTATGGAATGATAAATTGGTTAATGGACTTCATGCTTTCGCTGATCATGGATGGATGAGGTTAGGCTAGGGCTACTGACATGAGATCTTCTTGCATTATTGAAACTCCTGCAATACACACATCATTGGCATTTACCTGTGAATCATGTCAAACAAGAAAGATTTCCAATCAACATAAGAAAACAAAATTCCATTATTTAATTGCCTAGTTCATGCATGGAAATATTTGCAGAATTTTGTGAAACACCATGAGACATAATAAAAGGCTGGAGATATCAGAGATAAAAATTGAAACCTATTGTTGAAACTAAAAAGATGTTGGCCTAATTAGTATAAAACCCTAAATCCGTAAGAAATCAGAATTTTGTCTTTTTTGGGCTGAATAGGAGTTTTTCCTCAAACCATGGTCCCTGAAGGGAGGAGTGAGGCCAAATCTACCTTTTATCAGCCTTTTTGGTATTCCTTTATCTCTCTAAAGCTACGGCTAAAGCTATGCACAAATGGAAGAAAACTAATCAAATTCACCACTACTTGCAATGAAACAATGGTAAAATCAATTCAACAATTAATATATGAAATAACCTAAGCATACAAGTACAATGAGAGGAACCGCTGCTACTAGGGTTGGGACCTAACCCAAGAGCTTTAGCCCTCTGATTCAACTCAATGTTGGATCAAGGAAATGCTCATTCTCATTATCATATCAAAAAATTACATAACAATGTTTTGCCACAATCCTTTAACTCGAAAATGCTTAGTGCTCTTACACAAAAAATCTGAATCCTAATGAGGCTCTAGGCCTCCTTATTTATACAACTGAAGTCTCCAACAACTTCCTTAAATCTAGGGAGGCTTGGCTTCCAAACTCAACATGAACTGGTTCTTAACTATCATTGGCTCGACTGCCCATGATCTCCCTGACTCAGCTGCTTGCAACTCCGAGCTAGTGTGATTTGATTTAGGGATATTCGAATGAGTGAGGATTTAATGAGGAATATCCATCCCCTATAATCTCTTCTTCTTGTCTCATTCGAGTTCCTGCACCTTAATTAGCCAAAAATGCCATGATTTGCTCCCAAAAACCTGTAATCAATGCACATTAGCCCACTAGACATAACATCTTACTTTTACTCATCTCATGAAGAAAAATATAATTAAAAAATGTAAGGAATTATGAGAAGAGATTATTTTAGTAAGCTTGGAGGTGCATTAAGGTCCATATAGTTACCCAATGATGAGGCTCATCATCACACCCTACTGAAAATTTTTCTTCTTGTAGACCTTCAATCTATATCCATTGACAAGTAAAGGGATAACCTCTGCATCAATGGTTCTTATCTATACCAAACCATTATCATGACATTTTTCAATGACATAAGGCCCTAACTGTTGAAATGTGCAACAAGAAATGATAAAAATAGAAGATGCTAAAAATAGCACTACTATAAATAGCTGGGCTATAAATAACAGTTCAACCATTGGAGATCTTAGCTACAATGGGTGAAAAGTGAAAGTGCTAAAAATAGCTTTTCTAAAAATAGCATTTCGGGATCCCTTCTTATTTTAGTCAATCCCTGGATTAAACATAGGAAGTAAAATTCGAATTTGATATTAACAACAATTTGTAAATTGATTAATTAATTCATCTTGAGTTAATTAGTTAAGGAATTATGAACATGATGTCTATGTGAGGACATGCAACAGTTTCTCCTTTGATTGAGGGATTTATCCATTAGTTAAAGAGATGAGGATGAGTTGTAATACTGAGTTGTAATTAGTTGGCTCAGTTAACTGAGTCAAGTCCAGTTAGATTAATTTAACAGTTTGTAAAAATAATGAGTGTTTAGTTAGTTAATGCTTGCATGCATGTAACTACTGTATTTCAGATAACAGAAGATTCACTCATGGATAACTCATGCATGCCAGTTCAGTCAGAGACCCAGTTGAGATCAGATGGAGGGACAGTGTACTATCAGTTGCTAGGATATTCCTTGGTGAGTATTCCTTGCGTGCAGAAGGAATATTATTCCTTGAGGATTGCACAGTTGGACTTGAGGTTACAGTGAGTGTGATGAGGCCAATTCACACATGTGATATCATTGGACCCCAATAAAAAATGTGCAAGGAAATAGGAGGCTTGGAGGGCTTGAGGAAGATATATTCTATGTCTATTGAGTCTGTGAGCTGTATTGTTTGATTACAGAGAGAGAAGGATAGCTTGAGAGCTGATTCTTTTTGTAACTATAACAAGATTTCCGCTTGTATGATAATACAAAGTTGGGGTTTTAGGCTGGTGATTTCCCCAGTGTTATATCTTTTGTGTTATGGTTGATTACTTCTCATTCTCAGTTATATATATTCATGCTTGGTGTTGCTCATGTTTGATTAAGCTTCCGCTCAATTTGTTGTAGAGGTAGATCAAGTTTTTTGCTTTAGTACATTGCATTACCAGATGATCTACAGTGGGAAATCTACACTAACCATCTAGTCCTTTACTTGCCTTTAAAATCCTTGTACCTAGAATCATACAACAAAGCCCAATCACATTCTTGAAACTTCTTGTCCTTTATATTCTTTGCATGAAACATTTTCCTTTGAACTTGAATCACCTCTCTGTGCAGGAGGGCCTGCATCCTAAATTCATCTAACTCATTTAGTTAGAGCAGTCTTTCTTGTTGTGCCATAGTGAGATCTAGATCCAGTTGTGCTGCCATTCTTAATGGGTTGTATTCAAATTCAATGGACAATAGGGCTTTCTTCCCATAGACTAGCTCATAAGGAGTAAACCCGGTGGTGGTCTTCCAGGTGGTATTGTAGGCCCAACTGGCCTCAAATAATCTATCTGCCCAATCCTTTTTGCTGTTGCTAATCACTTTGGTCAAAATTCCTTCCAGTGCTCTGTTGGTTACCTCCACTTGCCCATTAGCTTGTGGGTAGTAAGAAGTGGATGTTATGTGCTTGATCTTATGTTGGCTTAACAAATTTTCAATCATGTGAGATGTAAATTGACTTCCTTGATGAGTGAACAATTCTCTAGGGTACCCAAAGTTATAAAATACACTTTCCCTTAAGAATTTAACAATTTTTTCTTTTGTTGTTTCTTTGATGGCCTTGGCTTCAGCCCACTTGGTTAAATAATTAGTGCACACAATAATGTACTACTTTTGCCTGGATGGAGGGCCAATGGGTCCAATGAAATCCATGCCCCACTTGTCAAATGGCTTGAAAGTCACTTGAGGTTGCAGAGGCATTTCATCCCTTGGGGTAGCTTTCCCCATCCTTTGGCACCGATCACACTGACTAGTATACCTCCTCACATATTGGTGAAGAGTGGGCTAGGAATAACCAGCTTGTAGTACCTTGAATGTTGTTATTTTGGCTGCAAAGTGACCTCCACAAGGCCCATCATGATAGGTTAGAAGGATGTCAAAGACTTCCTACTCCCTGATACATCTTCTCAGAATTTGATTTGGGCCTAGTTTGAAGAGGTTTCCCCCAATCCAAGTGAATGGGGTGCTCTTCCTTACAATCTTGCTCTTTTCCTTGGAGGCAAAAACTGGTGAAAACTGTGCAAACACCAAGTAATTTGCTATGTCAGAAAACCATGGAGAAAGAACTAAAATGGTGAATAAGTGTTCATCTGGTAGCTGATAATCAACCATTCCTTCCTCCCCTGCATGTAAAGTCAATTTGGATAAGAAATCTGCAACAACTTTCTCCTTGCCAGGCTTATTAATAATAGCTAAATCAAACTATTGCAATTAAAGTAACCATCTAATAATCTAGGCATTTACATAAGGTTTATTAATCAAGTTTTTAATTGTAGCATGGTTAGTATGCACAAATGTTTGGTGGCTAGTAATGTAATGCCTAAACTTATTCAATGAATGCACAACAACTAGGAGCTCTTTTTCAGTCGTTGTGTATTTCAATTCGGATTTTGATAGATTCTTACTGATGAAGTAAATGGAATAAGGTATCTTGTCATCTATTTGGCCTAGAGCTACTCCTATGGCTTTGTGAGAGGCATCAACATGTATATGGAAAAGAAGAGCCAAAGCCTCGGAGAATAGGTGTAGTAGTCAACTTGTCCTTTAGGGTGTCCAATTCTTCTTGACAACTTTCTGACCATACAAATTCAGAGTCCTTTGCTAATAACCGAAATAAAGGAGAAGATAACTTGGTGAAGTATTTTATAAATCTCCTATAGTATCCGGCTAAACCTAGAAAACTTCTGACACCTCTCTGTTTTTGTGGAGCTCGACCCTTTGGATGATGGCTATCTTATTTGGGCCTACCTGCAGCCCTTTCTAGGATATTGAGTGACCTAGAATAGTCCCTACAGCCATCAAGAACTCAAATTTTTCGGGACTAAAGGATAGGTTCATTTCAATGCATTTGATCAACACCTTACCCAAGTTGGAGAGAGCCTCCTAGAAATCATACCCATAGGGTGTAAAGTCATCCATATAAATTTTCACTGCATCATGGACTAGCTCGGCAAAGATACTCAGGCCTGCCCTCTAGAAAGTGGCAGGGCCATTGCATAGGCCAAAAGGAAGGACCCTATAAGCGAAAGTACCCCAAGGACAAGTGAAGGTGGTTTTATCCCGGTCCTCTGGGCTAATCTGGATTTGATTGTATCTGGTGAACCCATCTAAGAAAGAGAAGAACTTTTTCCCTGCCAGGCCATCTAACACTTGGTCAAGGAAAGGTAGAGGGAAATGGTCCTTCTTTGTTGCTTTGTTTAATTCTCTGTAATCAACACAAATCCTCCACTTCCCATTTTTCTTTGGAACCAACACCAAAGGAGAAACCCACTCAATGTCCGAGATAGGGTAAATGAATCCTACATCTAGCAGCTTTTGCAATTTTTCTTTCACTATATCCTTGAGAGATGGATTCATTCTCCTTTGTGGTTGTCGGACTGGTTTTCAAACTTCTTTGATATAAATGTGGTGAGTGCACACTGAGGGGTGCACTCCCTTGATTTCTTTGTAACTCCAAGAAAAGGCATCCAAATGTTCCCTTAGCATGTTTCACAACTCTTCTTCTTGGTGTATAGAAAGAGGGGTTGATTTTAAAAGTTCTTTTAGGGCCGAATTCTATTGTATTAACACGAGTAGGGTTTGAATCAGCTAAGCATATATCAATGTGATGGTTGCTCTTGGTTTCCTTCACTACTTCTTCTAAGGACAAGGTGTTGGGAGTTGGATTTCGGAGTACGTGTTCAATCAAATCATCTTAATCTAGTTGTCCTCCTCCCATGGTAGTTTCTAGGGTATAGAGTTGGGTTGAGTAAACTTCATCTTCTTCCTCCTCTTCCAGCCATAAAGGTAAATCATGTTCTAAAGATGGCTGATCAGGAGGGTACACGATCAATTGCTTGGATATATGCCCATTTTTGATAGCCATGTTTCTAGCCCTGCAGCTAATGTAGGCCTCAATAGTGGTTAACCAAGGCCTCCCAAGTATGAGAGGATAACCATTAAGCTTGGCCTTAGGATGGAGAACTAGGAAGTTGGCAAGGTAGTCCCAGGAGTCAATGGAGACCATCACATCCTCAACAATCCCCTCAGGGGCTACCGCGGAACGGTCTACAAGCTGTAAGACTATTTTTGTCTTTCTTAATGAACCTTGAATATTTAGCTTAAGCATGGTGTCCTTAGTCATTACATTAATGACAACCCCAAGATCAATCAAGGTGTGTGGGACAATGGTGCCATTGATGTGCACATCTACTACAGGGCTTCCAGGGTCTAAATACTTTGGGAAAATTACCTAATCCAACATTAAGTCGGGCAGTTGTCCAATGACATTAATGGTAGGGGTGTCTCTTTTTTTCCTCCTTGGATGTTTGAAACACATCTTTTTAATCAGTTTATTGTAAATAGGTACATCCTTAATGGCTTGGAGAAGTGGAATTTTGACACATAGATTTTTCAGTTCACCCAGAAGTTCGTTCTCTTCTGGGGTAGGCTGGACTGGATGAGTTTATCTTTCAGGAAAGGGTTGTGGATTCACTCTAGCCATGCTTTCCTCTCTTTCCCCTTCACTCTCTCTTGGTGGATATGGAGGTTGGATGTCTGAGAGTATTCTTCTAGACCCCAGTTTGATTTCCTGAATTTCCACAACATAAGCAGGATAGGATGTCTCTCCACTATATACTTGTTGTGCCTACTTATTGTTTGGGTTCGGATTTGGTTGGGCAGGCATACGAGGTTGTTTAGGTGGAGTAGGGTGTAAAAGTTATGGTTGAGTAGGAGGTGAAGGTAATAAAGCTGGAGCATTGTTGTATGGGGACCTCCACCCCTGGGGTGGTGCATTGCACTGAGGCTGTGGAGGAGTATATGGTTGAAATGGATGGTTGGTCAGTTGGGAATGGTACTGAGGTGAAAAAGACCAAGGAGAAGGTGTAGACTAGGAGGGATGAGCAGTGCCCCCCACCAAGAGGGAATGAATGTGTTTTGGTTAGGGTTGTAATATGCACAGGATGGCCCTTGAATGCCCTATTGATACAGTTGAGACCCATGAGGTCTTCTTTAATTTATGTAGCAGAGTTGTTCAGTCACCCCTTCAGTTACCTGATACACAGCTTTTAGTCCAGGTAGAGAATGAAACTTTTCTGTGGAGTGGTTTTCTTCACAAACGGAGCATATTTCTATGAGGTTTAATAGACATTCATTCCTAGGGTCCCTCCTTGTGCATCTGGGGTAGAAGATGGCTAATGCTCTCTCTTCTTCCTCATTCTTTCTCTTGATGTGCGTAGTGTCCATCTGTAGGGCTAGGGTTTGCAACATTTCACTCTTGAAATCTTCCAACATATTTCTAATTTCACATTTTATGGACATGTTGGAAGAGGATGAGTTTGCCATTGGTTAACTACCCCTACCCTTTGTCCTAGCTGTCCTAGAATGGTTGTTAAAGACAGTCTTGATATCTTCATAGGGTAGTTGGTAGATGTCCCCTCCTACAAGCAGGTTTAGGGTATCTAGAATATCTTCCTTGACCCCCCTGAGTAGGACTAGCTTCAGTGACTCAGGATCAAGTGTGCACCTGACCCTTTTGTAGCTAAGCTAGAATCTTTCCTCATATTCTTCTAAGGACTCATCATGCCCTAAGGTCATTCTAAAAATTTCCTCCTTAGTTTCCTTGGACCTACAATAGTCCCAATACTTGTTGTTGAAGGCTGCTACATCTAAGCCTAGGTGGTGATGTTATCCCTAGGTAAACCCATGAACCAACACATAGTTGCATCCTTGAGAGTGGATAGGAATAATTTCAACTTCCGATCATCAGTGGTGTAATCATAAGTTCTGCATTTGACATTGAACTCAAACAAGAAAGTATCTAGATCTTCTTAGGCTGGACCATGGAAGTGAGGAAGAGTAGAGGGGCTTATGTTTTTAAAATTGACATCCCCATTGGTTTCTTTGATGGGAAAACCACCCTCAATTATTTGTCTATCTCCTCTGTCATTTCTATTTTCAGCCATTAGGTTAGTTGGAATGGGTTCTCCTTCTTATTCTCCCCCCGTAGGTTCTTCAAAAATCTTTGGTTGCTCGCCTAAGGGATCCTACAATTCATAACCCCTGAAGAAGAGGGAAGGTTGGTTGTTTGAAGTGGTGGGGGTATTTGGTAGAAATTTTCCTAAGTTATCCCTATTCCTACGAGGCATGAAAGAAGTGTTTTTGTTTTTTTTGTTTTTCAAGCTTTAAGACTAATTCAAGGATTGAAATAAAAAATTGAATGGAAACTAATCTTCTCAATGAAATCTTACTTGCAGAATGGAAAGGAAAGAAAACAAACTTACAATTACTTTTCAAAAAAAATGAAGCTAACAACAGAACGTAAGAGATAAGAAATGGAAGAAAGAAAGTAAAAATCACATCTACTTAGACACCTCCCTGACAACGACACAAAAAAGTGATGAGCACCAGTGTTGCAGCAAGAATGCTGCAACTCCTCGGGCTACCAACTTTACTTTATCAACTCGGGGTTTGTACAAACTTGGAGGTGACAGTAATGTATACACAAATAGATGCAATGGGTCCACTCTTTGTCAATGCTAAGCCAGCGATAGACCACTAGGGTTTCTCAAACTAGCCTTCTATTGATTTAGAGGAAGTTTGATTACCAATGGAGAAAGGGGGATTTTACCCTAATTGAGAGAATTGAAATCTTGTCTACTGCAGTAATGAAAGACTGAAATAAATGCTTTAAAGACACCACTCATCTAACTACTTGTTAAGAGATATTGCTTCAGATGAATCCTAAGCTAATATGTGTGTAATCCTAACTATGTTAGGCATGCAATCTGAGATAATCAAACACTTTACTGCGGTGCATATGAACGAACATAATAACCTTTTTTCTTTTTTTCATTTTTGGTGAAAATATGAATGCTAATTCTTCTTGGTGGTATGACAGGTGGGTTAGATATGGTTGTGAAAGGTCAGATAGCTTGGGAGGCAAGTAGGGGTCTTCTCCTATCTTCCTGGATGCTTTTTCCACAAATTAGCCTCAAAACATGCCACTACAGGATGTCCTAATGTACCTACAGGATGTCCTAATTTTCCTACAAGATCTTTTGTATTCCTACAAGATCCAGCCGAAAGAAATAGGAGTGATTTGGAAGGTGGTATAGGGCTTAAGGAAGGTGAATGATGGAAGAAATGAGGCAAGGGAGTGGCTAGGACTTCCTGAGAACTCAAACCAAGTTTGTAAGATGGTTGGATTTGCTCAACAAACATCGAAATTTGTTCTTATGGAATGATAAATTGGTTGATGGACTTCATGATTTTGATGATCATGGATGGATGAGGTTAGGTTGGGGCTGCTGACATGAGATTTTCTTGCACTATTGAAAATCCTGCAATACACACATCACTGGAATTTACCCATGAATCATGTCAAACAAAAAATATTTCCAATCAACATAAGAAAAGATAATTTCATTATTTAATTGCCTAGTTCATGCATGGAAATATTTGCAGAATTTTGTGAAACACCATGAAACCTAATACAAGGCTGGAGATATTAGAGAGAAAAACTGAAACCTATTCTTGAAACTAAAAAGATGTTGGCCTAATTAGCAGAAAACCCTAAATTCCATAGGAGATTAGAATTCTGTCTTTTTGGGGTTGAATAGGAGTTTTTCCTCAAAACATGGTCCCTGAAGGGATGAGTGAGGCCAAATACATATGCTATCAGCCTTTTTGTTATTCCTTAATCTCTCTAAAGCTACTACTAAAGCTATGCACAAATGAAATAAAACTAATCAAATTCACACTACTTGCAATGAAATAATGCTAGAATCAATTCAACAATTAATCTATGAAATAACCTAAGCATACAAGTACAATAAGAGGAACCTCTGTTTCTAGGGTTGGGCCCTAACCCAAGAGTTTCAGCCCTCTGAGTCAACTCAGTGCTAGATCAAGGAAATGCTCATTCTCATTATCATATAAAAAAATTACATAACAGTGTTTTGCCACAATCCTTTAACTCGAAAATGCTTAGTGCTCTTACATAAAAAATATGAATCCTAATGAGGCTCTAGGCCTCCTTATTTATACAATAGAAGTCTCCAACAACTTCCTTAAATTTAGGGAGTCTTGGCTCCCAAACTCAATATGAACTGGTTCTTAACTGTCACTGGCTTGGCTGCCCATGATCTTCATGACTCGACTGCTTGCAACTTCGAGCTAGTGTGATTTGATTGAGATATATTTGAATGAGTGAGGATTTAATGAGGAAGATCCATCCCTTCTAATCTCTCCTTCTTGTCTCATTCGAGTTCCTGCACCTTAATTAGCCAAAATGGCCATGATTTGCTCCCAAAAACTTGTAATCAATGCACATTAGCCCACTAGACATAACATCTTACTTTTACTCATCTCATTAAGAAAAATATAATTAAAACATTTAAGGAATTATGAGAAGAGTTTATTTTAGTAAGCTTGGAGGTGCATTAAGGTCCATATAGTTACCCAATGATGAGGCTCATCACCAACTATGGCAACCCTTTTAGATTGTTAGGATCCTTAGCTCTAATACCACTAAAACATCCCTCAATATTATTTGACTATTTTTTTACAGAAAATTACTTCATAAAAATAAACCATAGCTTTATTTCCTAACAACATAATATGGATTTCACAAGTTTTGACAATAGACATTACCAACATGTCAAATAAAATTTGCAAATGTAAAAACCTAAAATTGAAAATATGTTGCAACTTTGGCTATTTTATTAATGGAATTATCTGGAGGTAATTTACATAAAATATTGAAACAAAACTTGATGAATAAACTCATGAGAATTCTTTCCCCTGAACTTCTTGATAATTTGGCCCCTCAACAAACTATTTTGGCCTCTATACAATAGGAAAATCAACCCTACTTGTCAATGTTATTTCGCCCTCCAATAATATCAATTCATCGCTCCTTGTGGATACAAATTTGGCCTCATAATTTAGATATCTTGGCTCCCTTGTTGATGGATCAGATTGGCCCATTGGAGAAGATAAATTTGGCTTCCACTTCACTCAGTAACTCAGTATCCTTAGAAAATCGACCTTGGTAATTCAACAAAAATTCAACCTTTTGGAGTACTATAATTTTCACAATAATTTCAATCTTCCTAAATTGAGTAATTCAACCTCTCTGAGAAAATAAATGCAACCCTCAAAGGTTTACTAATTCTTCCCTCTAAATTAAGCAATTTTGGCCCCTCCATAATTAATTTTCTCGCTTTCTTAGGAAGAAGACAATAACTTGGCCCCAAAAATTACAAGCTAATTTGGCCTCGTAGAATACAATATAATTTCGCCTCCTTCAGTTGAAATCGATCCTCACTACACAAATCAACCTCCTGATGGAAAAACTTGGTATTCCTGCAAATATCATAAATGATTGGCTAGGGCAGCTTTACAACCATCGAAAACAACCACCACCAGCTAGGGTGTATATTCCAACACTAAAACCGAGAAATATCAAGGGTTTCTCCCTCACTTGATAAGTTACTCAAGCTCTTGTAAATACACAAATAATTCTTATCTTGTCCCCTTTTGAGTCGCCTTCTTTTTTTTATAAATTTTACTCCTGTGAAAACCATAGGTGGTAAGAAAAAAACATGGTTCACTTTATTTTTATAAAGTGGCTTTTTACCACCTTTATTTAATTATTTATTATTTTATTATGTTGACCCTTTTTATTTTGTCAATAGGCCATGGGATCCAAATAGACTATGAATCCAAAACTCTCATGCTTCTATGGAATGGAAAGAGACATTACATAATTTAGAAATGTCATAAAGTCCCAATTTTACCTTATCATGTATGTAGATGACTAGTGGATCCAATGGCACTACTTCAGGGAAACATAAGAGAAAAGTGTACATGAGGACACCTAAAAATTTGGAAAGATGGACGTAATGTTAGGTATCCCCCCAAAGAACACAGATGTTCTCATCAAGTATATGGGGTGTCTACACAACCATATAAGAAAGTAATTGATGTTGTTCAAGTGCATATCAATGGGTGATGCTTGTATATAGGTATAATACTTAGCGAGCATAGGCCAAAATAACGAGAAATCAAGTGGATCGAAGTAGAAGGAGAACCATGATGTTTCTAATGAGGGGAAGAAGAAGTTGAAATGAGGAAAATATAAAAAGACGAAAACCACAATGCACTAGTGCAAAGAACCCAACAACCATTGCAACCACTATAACATTGATGACATTATACATGAGAAGTGTTGTTATTTGCACCCATAGTTTAAGTTGAAGAACAAATTAAAAGATAATATGAATAATAATATTATGAACACTGATTTGATCAACCAAGTTGAAAGTATCTAAGATGTGGATGAGAAGATGATATGTACATTGGTGCAAAAGAAGATGAATCTAAGTAGCCTTTAGCAACATGTCAAGAATGAAAATATCATACTCTTCCATATAAAGATATATGTTTAAAGGACAAATATTAATGCTCTGTGTGACTAAGGATCATAGGTGAATCTCATTATAAGAGAGTTGGTAAAAAATTAGGATTGGAAGTTCATGATCATGCAAACCCATATCCATTGGGATGGATAAAAAAGGATGCAAAGATAAAGGTTACAAAATAGTGTAAAACTAGATTTGATATTAGTACTGATTTTATTAATGAAGTATAACTAGATATAGTTCCCTTTGATGTACATAGAGTGGTGTTTGGAAGTCCCTACATGAACATGCAGGATGCAATATTCATGCAAAGAGTCAACCAATGAAAACTCATCAAAGATGGAATGCCGTTCGCCATCAATGCACACAAACACAAGTTGAAAATTTTGTTGGTAAGTGCCAACCAGGACAAGAAACTGATTAGTTCTAGAAAGAAGTATGTTTTACTATTTTTAAGAGAAAATAAGTCTATAGAAGAGTTATTAAGAGCAAAGGAATCCCTAGAAGGGTGTACTAAGAAATAAAAGTAACAACTAGAAGAGGTTTTATAGGGATAGAGGGATGTGTTACAAGATCCTAAAGGGAAACCACCCAAGAGGGAAGTGGAACACGAGATCTATTTATTGCAAAAATCCCCATTTCCAAAAATTATGTTGTATAAGTAGTTTATTATAGAGTTAAGTGAGGTGAAGAAACATTTGTAGCATCTACTAAAACAAGGTGTCATTCAACCAAGTACATCACCATGCGGCACACCCATCATCATTATGCCAAAGGAGGATGGGTCTTGGCGAACGTGTATAAATTACAAGGCATTAAAAAAAATTACGTTCAATAACAACTGCCCCCTACCCAAATTAGATGATTTGTAGCAACAAAAATACTTCACCAATTTGGACTTGAAGTCTAGATATCACTAGGATCGATTCTAAGAAGAAGATACTTGGAAGGTAGCCTTCAAAACCAAGAAAGGTTTGTATATGAGTGGCTAGGATTGTCATTCATCCTGTGCAATTCACTAACTATGTTTATGAGGTTAATGAATAATATATTGTGCCCTTTTAAATGTTCATTTGTTACAATCTATTTGGATAATATGTTGGTATACAATACTAGTTGGGAGGAACACATATCACATTTGACACAAGTTGTAGAGACATTAAAGAGGTACTAGTTTCTATAAAATCTAAAGAAGTGTGAGTTTGCACAATAGTATTTAGTCTATTTGGGGTATATGATAGGTGGAGGTGAGTTGAATATTAGTCTAGCCAATATGGAGGTCATATTGAAATGATTAGCTCCTCCTAATGTTTCTGAGTTTAGGAGTTTTGTTGGGATAACACACTACTTGAGGAAATTCATAGCCTCATTTCCAGTAATAGTAACACCACTTGACGCCATTACAACAAGTGGAAAGAGTTTCCAATGGGAAAAGGGTCAGCACAAGGCCTTTGAGGAGCTAATGAAGATGATTAGTCAAGCACCAATTCTAGCATTACCAAACTTACATCATCCCATTTAAGTGGAGATAGAAGCAAGTGGGTATGATATGGGAGTGACCTTGATGCAGGCAGGAAGGTCTAAATGCTACAATTCTGAAGCATTTCATATGGATTCTCTTAATTGCACTACTTATGACAAGGAGCTCTATGCGCCAGTGCAAGTTGTGAAGAATTAAAAGCACTATATGATGGGAAAGGAGACAATAATCCACATGGATCATTAGAAACTATAGTACCTACAGGCCTAGAGTAAGCTATAGAAAACTAGGAATTACAAGTGAATGGGATTTCTAAATTATTTTCATTTAGTGATCAATTATAAGAGGGGCAACACAAACAAATCGGTTGACATGCTTTCAAGGCCACCCACATCAAATATCATGGCTTTGGGAATTGTGATGCACATGGAATCATTCACCCATGATGCATACAAAGAGGCATATTTAGAGGATTGAGGACTTCAAGGAGATGTTTTAGTAGTTTTAGAGCTAGATTCATGTGCACGATGGTGACAACACAGTTGACTACCATATCCAAGACAGGTTACTCTATAGGTTGGATAGGTTGTGTGTTCCTAAAGGTGAGTGATTGTAGTTAATAAGGGAGGTTCACATCTCCAAGGTTGTAGGGAAATTTGGTGTAAAAAGATAATGCCTAACTTGTAGAGGTATGTGTATTTGCCCAAGATGTAAGAAGATGTAGCTAGGTTCATAAAAGGATGCATGCTTTGTTGTTCCAGGAAGCCTAGTAATAAGAAATAGGTTCTATCTCGCCCCTTTCATGTACCAACTCATGCTTGGTAAAGCATTTTCATGGACTTTGTGGGGGTTTTACTAACAACTAGGAGGGAACATGACTACTTATTCGTGGTAGTTGACAAGTTCCACAAGATGTTTGTTCTAATGCCCTGTAAAAATAACATCAAAGGGAAAGAGGTAGTGAACTTGTTCTTTGGACAAGTGTGGGTGCAATTTGGGATACTGAGGAGAATAATTTCATATAAGGACATAAGATTTATCAATGCATTTTGGACTACATTGTGGGAGAATATGGACACGAAGTTAAAGAGGCCTACAACATTCCATCCACAGACAAATGGGAGAACAAAAGCTGTTGATATGATTTTGGTGCATATTTGGAGGGGCTATAATAAGAGGTATCCGAAGACCTAGGAAGAAAACATGGTATATATAAACAATCTTATAATAGAGACATCCACACTTCTACTAGTGAGTCCCCATTTGAAACTTGCTTTAGATATATACCACCTTCACCTTTGGATATTTCATATAGGAAACAAGGAGTAATGACGAAGGATCTTATAGGGCATGCCTTGAGAGCAGAAACAATTTTTGAGAAGATTAGGAAAATCCATATATAGGTATAGGAGACACTACAAAATTCATGGAGAAAATACCGGTATAGGCATTATCATCATATAATAGAGAAGTCATTCAAGGTGGGAGAGAGATTATAGTTAGAATTGAACAATGAGAGGCTATAAGGTCTTGGTAAGAAAATCAAGGCTCCGCAATGCGGTCCCTTTGAGATACTTGAAAAGGTGCAAGATAGTTCAGATAGAATTAGACTACTTCTATACATGCACATTTAATCAGTTTTGAGTGTAGATAATCTAAAACCCTATGGGCCTTCTGTGATAGATTAGGATTAGGAATAGGTACTATCTTTTGTAGAGGATTTGGCACTAGATGCTTAGGTAGAGTTAATAGAAGATGCATTTTTGTAAAATAAGTATAGAACCAAAAGATAGGGGCAGTATGAACTTTGGCATAATTGTTTGAAAGGATAGATTCCATCTAAGGCTAAATGGTATGCTTGAGTGAAGGTGCAGGAAAAATTACCTCAACTCTTCTAGTAGAAGCTTTTGGGGAAAAAAGACCTCCAAAAATGGGGAGGTGAGATCCAAATTGGATCATTATAATGTTTTTTATCCATTTCAATTGCTTTAGAGTGGAAAAAGTGGAGGAATCATATAAGAGGACCACTTTTACCGATAGTTCCTAATTTGGTAAATTGTGGTTTGAAAAATTCTAGGAGTATTTTGAGGCATAAAATGGCATTTTGGGGGGTAAAAGTTTTCTCCTTCAACGTTGCACCTTTTTATTATATTCTACAAAAAGATACTTTTCCCATGGTGTAATAATCATCTCAATCATATTTTGTATGCAAAAGTTATGTCATTTAGAAGTTGACCTTCCTATTTTGTCCACCGTAATTTGAGAGAATGCCACACCATCCCCCATTACTCATACAAAATTGGCTATCCATGTGATCACAATGAATAAGAGTCTAGAAGATCCCATATTGTAACTCTATTTAAGAGTTGTAGGGCTCAAACCTAACCAATAGTAGCCTATCTATGTTATATCCAGACTACTCGAAGGAAAAGTGGCTTTGTTCTTTTGGAGAAAATTTTATTCCATAGAGAAGAAAAGTAATCGAGAGAAATAGGGAGAGAGAAGACAAAGAATATTTTTGGACTATAGTATCCCATGATCCATAGGCTTTACTCCTTTATACTTGCAACCATTTTCTATTTAGAGAAAGAGAGTAGAGCAACCTCACCTTCTAGATGGGTTTTCTCTTAAAATGGTTTCCCAAGATATACTTGTGTCAATTTTGGTTTGGGATTTTTTATTTCATTGTTCTATATTTTTTGCATAAATTATAATTTTCATGCATATGCAATAAGTAGTTATTTACAAATCCAAAAATATAAAGAGATATAAACCCTCATAGTGTAGATTTTAGATTTTTAATTACAAGTTTATCAGATCTGTTGTGACAAATTGTCCATTAGAATATCCATGATAGTTTATGGATGAAAACAATTGAATCTTTGAGATGAAATTCACGGATTTTTCTACATCACTATGTCCATCCACCACTGAATATTTTCCCAAAGAAAATTCCAAAGGAGTCTTAGGAAAATATCTAAAATATGTCTAAAAAGGAAACATTTATGTAGAGGAATGCATGGCATGGTTATAAGCATGTTGTACATAATGCAACTGCCCATCCCAAATCTTAGGATGCTTGTTACAATATCCTCAAAGTAGATGTATCACTATTCCATTGACTACTTCTATCTCTCCATTGGTCTATGGATGGAAATCAATTCTTTCTGAACCTTGGTGTCCATTAACCCCCATAAATCGACTAAAACCCACCAAGGAAGTGAGATTATTGATTAGATACAATGGATGATCTAGGTGGATCTAGGGACACACACAGGACAAAGAGGGCTTATGGAAGCTCAAAAATCAAAGTGATCAGAATGCTTTCAAACCAAGACCAAAGCATAGATCTTGTCATCCTGATTGCAACTGTGTGAACGATTTGTCAATCCGAGCTCATATGAGGGAGAACGAGCCAGTCAAAGTTTTGGTCAAAGTTGGATTGCGGGCTAGCTTTAAGTGTCCTACAAATTGATCGACCCCAAGGCATGAAATATAGCTCCTGAAAGCGGGAGAAATTGTGCCCTTGTTAAATTGCCCAATATACCTTATTTTCGAAAATATTTCCAAAAATCCCCTATTTTAATAAAAATAAAAAATATATATTATGAGGTGGCGGGCCATGACCCCCACCACCTCCCTTCCCAACCGCACCATTTTAAAATATAAAAATAAAATGTAATTTTAAATTGGATCGGTGGCCATTACCTTGCCGAATCCTCCAACACCCAATCACATATAGACATAAGTTTGGGACGTGGGCCGGCCACCTTCGGTGGACCAGGCCCATGCCCCACCACACTAAACTATATGCCATACATTAAAGTTGAGGCCGGCGGGGATTGAACCCGCCTGGCTCACATGAGCTGATCCTCACCAGGTGGTCCCATATGGTGGCATACAACCAACCCATAGCCCATTTAACCAATAGCCCAATCCAATCTTAATACCAACAATGTGCCGGCTAAGGGGTGGGGCGCCCAATGCGGACCTGACCCCAAAAACAAATAATGTAGTTTTCAAATAACAATAAGGGTATTAATTTGGAGGGGTCGGGGTTTGACCATTCGACCTCCTCCTCGTAATTCACCTTCTTTATGAATGCACCAACGACATTCCTTAGTTTATCCGCCGACACTTGTTTATATAAACCCTCATTTTCTTAAGAGTGGAGAGCATGGAGGAGTGAAGGAGTGTGCATGCAGATCGATGCATGTTTTTTTAATTAATTTGCAAGTGAAACCACGATCTAGAGAAAACACAAGCAGAACCATGACTGAGCCAATTTTCAGGAGGGCAAGATTTTTCCATTGTCCAAATTGAACAAAATTTATGTCGATCTTACACCTATTAGCGACACGAACTTGATGGCACAGTTATAATTTTGATCTGAGCATCAAATCTTCAAATGACCCGGAGGAGGGAATCTTTGAGGAATCTAAGGGGAATCTAAAATATTCCTTAAGCCCTAGATTTTCACATTCTCAGAATTCAGAAATTTGATAGTCAATTTTGCACTTTTTGACACCAAAAATATGATGGTGCATTTAGATTTTCCATTTGATCATTTCATTTTTTGGCAACTTTTCCAAGTGGATTGTAGGTGTTAACATTCAATGTGCGAGTATTCATTCCATGAGATTTGGTGCTGCAAGATTGATGGTATGGCCAACTTCAGCAGTTTGACATCCCTTTTCTTCAGATGGCCCTAGGATGTGAGGTATATGCAGTATGTTCATGTAATTCTTTTTGCTATGAGATGCATCGTGTTGCATAGATCCCTGTTTGATGTTTGATGTGGGATCTTTTTCTTACTTGTTTCATAATTCTTGCTTGATGTGATGCAGAATCATCTGCGTGATGTACTTGTTGCCATGATTTGTCATTTTCTGTTTGAGATCCCTTTGTCATCATGTTGATGGGATACTCATGTGTCGCCATGTATGTTTGCATTGAGCTCCCTTTTATGCCATGTTGGCAGGATGCTCATTATCATCATGCATGAGTTTAGGTCATACTGAGGGGAGTCCTTTTTAAATGAGAGTTCCTGTAGCGGAACATCTCTTGAAGTCACTCCTGTGTGAGGGCATTTTCCTTGCATGATAGTGACGTCACCTCCTATGTACATCATCACTTTTGACAACACTTAATGCAATGACCTACACCATCTTGACACCGGGGCTCGAAGATGTAGTGGGACGAACTCCGTTATTAACGTATTGTATTTTTATGTTGTTGATGATTGTCATTTTCCTTCTTCTTTATAACATGCATATATGTTCAATTATGCCATTTTAAATGTAATTCTAATCACATCACGAAAGTAAAAAATCTTGGTTAAATCTGGGAGCTGAGTCAACTCGGATCAATGGATGTGGGAAAATCAAAATGAATCCAAATGTTTTGAAAGAAAATGTGAAGTATTATCTCCTATCACCTACTTTTTACAAGGCATCATGACACACATTTTTTGAACCTATCTACTACCACATACAAGTAATCATGACCTTTTCTATACATAGGTAGACACCCTACAAAATCATTAGACACACTTTCCATGGATGAGAAGGCATAAGAAGTGGCATGTACAAACCCAATCTTCTATTACTTGGTTTGATAGTAGCACAAATTACACATCCCTTTATACATTTTAACATAGTTTCATTCATCTGAGGTCTATAACAATAATTTTGCAATTGAGATATTATTTTTCCTACACCAAAATGACCAGATATGAGAGAAGTTTTTTCTTCTCCGACTGCATGTACTATTTCATCTCTTGGAATGCACAATTTACCAAGATTATGTAGCAATTTTTCATGAACATGATAATCTAAATTCTCTACTTGAGTACCATGGATTAGTGTCTCATATACATACTCGAAATCTTCACCTCTAGCAAATTATTCGATATAACTTTCATGAGCTAAAAAACTATGTTGTAAAACAATGGATACAACAATATCATGATAACATAATAGCAACTTTATTTGTATACCTTGCTCATACCTGATGACCAAATGGAGAATTGTTACAAAAATCCTATCAGTTAGAAGTCGTGTGACTATTGTAGCTTGGACTAAGATTAAAGATACTACAAAGACAAATGATCCATATGGATGATTGTCTCTTTTCCCATCAAACAATGTTTCCACTTCTTCACACTGTGAACCAAAGCATACAATTCTTTGCCATAGGTAGTGATGGGCCTCTTAGATAGGTAAAACGTAATTCCTATCTAACTACTCCTTAGCACATGAAGGTTATATTAAACATATCTTTTTTCACTTAATGGCACACTTTCCTATCTTAATGAGTTCTTAGGATAGTCAATAAGGTTTTTCATACTTTATGTGCTTAACATGACTATTGTGTAAGATTTTTAAGAGATTTTACATATATTTCAAGGAGATACATATTGATATATTCATGGGCCTTTCTCGATGCTGTAGGAGAGGCTCGAAATCAGCTAGATGAGGGGATTTACTTCCCCTTCTTATTTCTATGAGGTGGCCTAGGAAGGAAGATCCCATTTCTATGGATTTTTCAAGGGAAATGCAATCATGGAGGCTGCCCCATACTCATTGTATGAATATGAGGCTTAATTACCCTAGTATAAAAATGTATAGAAGTGTCTGAAGCATAGGAGAAAAGTATAAATTAGTGTTCTCAAGCAAGTTTTGTAACTCTGTCATGTACAAGTAATTTTCTAGTTAATTTAAGTGATATTTGATTTCAACTCATAGTCTATCTTTATTCTAAGGGTTATGAGGTTCTATGGATTAGGGCCCACCTGAGGTCCTCCAGATCCCTCTTTTATTATTTCTATTTATGCATATGTTTACTTTTGCAAAGCATTTCTGAAAGTTATTTATGTTTATAACATTCATGCATGGTTAACTAGGGGATTTTCATGAATAATGTTTTCTTGCATGTTATCTAAGAACATGGCTATGATAGTTGTAGTAGATACACTATTTAATTGAAAATTTTCTCTTATCATTTAGTTCATTCCCTTTGTTTTTATTTATTCGCTGCTCATTGTTCATTGTTTCTTGAACTGTAACCTGTTTTGCGGGTATAGGAAAACCACATATTTTAGTTTTTCTAAGTTAGAATTGCAACCAAACGTTTTGATGCTTTGAACATATTTATTTTATCATTTTCCAACTTTTCCATATCTTCCTTGCTTCTCAAACTCACATTTTTCTTGGTTACCATCTCATTGGGTTGTCTCCTATAGCAAAACAAGGACTCATGTAGCAATTTGTAACCAACTTCCAAAGTCACTCAAGTTTGCAATAAAATTGTGATTTGTCTTCTTTGATATGTATTACAACACTTCCGGAACCTTCATAATCGAACTTGGAGTAGATAAACCTTATATATGCTTTAATTGGTTTTCTTTATAAATCTAATTTTTTTTAAAAAGTGGGGTTTATAGTTTATAGGATTTCATTTTAGCAGTGTGTTTTCCTTTCCCTGAAAGATAGCATAGAGGTGTGCAAGTGTGCTTTCATTTCATTGCAGATAGTGTCGAAGTGTGCAACTATTCCTGCCTTTATTTTTTATAGTGTCAAAGTGTGCAACTGTTCCTTCCTTTATTAAAAGTATCCTGGGTTTACATGTAATTTTCCTTTCCACAAGCTATGTCCTGCAATTACAATTTTATTGTAGCTTAGATTTGTCAACTTGGTCTCTGAACATATAACTTTCATTTTATTATTTCCATCTACATAAGAATCAACAAGAGAAAGAGATAGTGCTTGTTTCACATATAGTTCTAGGCCCTTTTATATTTGTATGAACTCAAGCTTGACAATTAAAGTTGAGACCCTTGGGAATTGTAGCTTTGTTGTTGCAATACTGAGGTCCATCACTTTTTGGCATCATTGCTTGGGAGTTGTTAGAGTATGTATTTCCTTTTTCTTTAGTTTATTTGATCCTTCTATCATTTTGTCTCTTGTAAAAAGAGAAACAACAAATTAGCATCTTCTTTTCAAAAAAATGTTGAAAAATAAAAATGGATTCTTTTCTTTTATGCCTTGAATAATTAGGGATAGAATAGTATTATTATTATAAAAAAACCCCACTCCTACTAGCAGCCAACCTCTTCTAGATGAATGTGAGTCTCCCACCCAATCCATAGGGACCTTTGAGCCCTGTTTTGCTGAGAAAGCAAGGATCTTTGAGGATCTTACAGAAGGAGAAAGAACTTCACACCCAATCAATATTATGGTTGAAGATAGATAACCAGAGGTGTTCACATTTCCCATTAGAGAAATAAATGGAGAGGCTAAAATGAAAAAAATTAATACATCTATCCTCCCACACTTCTATGGTTTGATTACAGATAATCCTAACACTTTCATGTTTCAGTTTTTTGTAGTATGCAAGACTTATGACTATACAACTAACGAGTAGAAGCTCAAAATTTTCCCTTCCACCCTTAAGGATGCATCCCTTCAATGGTTCATGATCCTAGAAGGAGATGGACTCACCACCTAGGAAAAAATGTAGCAAGCATTCAATGACAAGTACTAGGATTACTATAGAGCAAGAGCTACCAAAGATGAGATATTCAAAAAGATGATAGAAACATCAACACAAGCATGCACACATAAGAACAAAAGTATTTTTTAGTGGAACCCTTTCGGGAGAAAACTACCCTGTTGTTGTTGTGCTACTCAATTAGTTTATTATTCTACTAAACACATTTTACATGGATTAGCTTACACCCATAAGTCGGAAGACTTGGTTTCCTTCATAGTATGATGGCATCTATCAGACATGAAAATTGTTTCTCTCACGGATCTAGGGAACTCTATCCGTTGGAAGCTCCCATGACCAATGATCCTTGGCCAAATACCATTGGACCGTCTAACTCCTATTGGATGGAGAAATATCTTCCTTCTACTGAATCCGACAAATCACTATCTACTTTGAAGCCTCCATGCCTTCACTTCCTCCATGTGAACCACGTTTCATAATATTTCACATTGGGCTCTCAATCTACTCAACATGAACAACCCAATGTTGAAAATGCAACAAGAAAAATCTTGATTTAATTTTCCCTTGAATTAAATTAGGAGAAAAATTGTAATTCCACATCATAAGACAACTTGTACAAGTTAACTAAGTTAATTTGACTTAGTTTGTTTAGTTGATTCGAGTCGAGATTCTAACATGAGTCATATAGAGTGCCTCCTACTTTATAGGAGCCCTGGTTGAGTTTATTTTGAGTTGTAATTAATTGATTCGGTTTCATTGAGTTAAAGCCAATTAAACTAGTTCCAACTGATGGAGAAACTAGTAGGAGGTCTAACAGTGGGGTGTTTTTTCATGTGTTCAACCATTTAACTGATAATTCAACCATAAATAACTCATGCATGTGTGATCTGAGAGTTACCCAGTTGATATTTGAGCTCAAGGGAAGTGTACTATCAGTTGTATAATCATCCAAATTGTACAAGTGGTGCACGTAGTCAGAGGAAGGCCTATGATGGATTGCATAATTCCAATTGAGAAATTTCCCTAATTAATAGAGGTTAATTCCAAAGGAAACAATCTAAGGAAATAGGGACTTGGGAAAGCATAAAATTGGTTAAGTATTGGCCAAGGCTTATCTAGAAAGCAATGAGACAGATAGAGATAGTGCAGAGGTTGCTTAGGCTTGAGAAAATCATTGTAATCTTCTCATATTTTCTTACTAATGAAATATACAGGTAAGAGGGGTTTTTAGTTGTGGCTTTCCCTAAGAAATCATTGTGTAATGTGTTGATTTAATTCTTTCTCTCGTATTATTTGTGATTTCTTGATCAATTAATTGTTTCCATTGATGATTAGAGTAGATTCAAGTCTTTTATTTTAGAATATTACATAAGTAGTTTGAATCTATAAGGAATTTCTACACCCAACAACACCATCATTCTTCACATGAAATATGAATAAAAAACTTTGACCCAGAGGAGGGAATTTCTTTCTTCTCACAACAAACTCCACTCTCACACACACCACAAGCTACCAATTATTTGCCATGAACAACACACAAATTTGGAATCTTCTTCTCAACACTACCTCTAATTTCTACACACAGTTATTTGATATAACTCTGCAAAAATATGTGAGCAGTTGTTGCAATATTTACTTACTCTCAATGCCCTCACAATGGAACTTTCTCACAATCTCACGAAAACTAACCAAATAAACTCAAATCCTTCCTCTATTTATCACTTTTTTGTGTTGAGTAACTTAGTAAATGCTATAGGTTATGGATCACTCAATTATTTTTTTCACATGCTTCAGATATGGTTGAGATAGGCTTCTTAACCAAATAAACCACTAACTCCACTAGCCTTTTCATATCTTCAACCTTGATCAACTTCTAGATACCCCATGAATTAATTCGACCTTTTTCTACAGAATAGTGATCATAATCTTCACCATAATACCAAAATTAGTTGAGTTGCCCGAGGAATGCACAAAAATTCTCCTGAAAAATCTCGGTCACAAACACAACATTAGCTAGATTCGATTGGAGATACTCAGTCTCTTCCACATACTTGTCTTCCAGTGACTGGATGTCTTTAATATCTCTGATGACCCATCATCCATGCGACTGTGGCTGTAGATGGTTAGGACTCAACCAAATCAACTCAGATCCTCCTCAACCTTATTCTAGAGCTTGAAAAGCCTCTGTAGGACCTACTAAATTCATTGACACCTCTACAACACTTCAACAACTCATTTCCATATTACCAACATCATCACAAGTTAAAATACGTTGACGAGGATACCAACCAACAACCATACCAAACATATGGGCAATCAAAATTCACAAAATATCTGTCATTAGTATGAAACTCCAAAACATATCATACATCCTCCAAAACCTATACAACCATCTCAAGCATTCACTAACACTAGTAGAGCCTCTCCAAGCCCTATGCATCATATCATCAACATCCAGAACATGGATACCTAATCAACAAGGCTCCTCAACTCTAAATCTTGTAGTAGCCATAAACACTTGTATGCAGCAACATGATAAAGAAGATCATCACATCTCCAATACAACTCTTCCTCTACACAACTCATCATCATGTGAAGGCCTCTAAACCAGTGCAACATACCACCATCCAACTCAACGACAACTACATGATCATGAGGACCATGACATCACAAGGCACATCTCCATGCTAGTATACATACCAAGGACCATCGATATATCATCCATACACAAACCAACTGCATCTATACATAAACATGCATAACCAAATCACCTGCAACCCAAGTAACCATTTTGACATTAATGCCAACCAACAACACATCTACAACACTGCAACACACATCAATGACAACAATATCCACCTTTGGCATTGATGGCAACCCTACTTGAAACAATCTTCTAAAATTGTCATATGAAAATTGATTAACATCCTCACATTCTCCCCTTTTGACATCAATGGAAAAGGGCTAAATATGTCAAGGACAAATGATATATGCTCCTCTCTATACAATGGGCTTCATAAAAAAAAACATATACTCCACTCAATATCATATGCAGGTGATGAAAAATGGAGTGCAAGATTGAAAAACAACACTTCCCCTCATAATTGAAAAATATGTGCAATAAACTCCACTTGGACACAAGTTATGCCCAAAACATAACACACTAGAGAAACATTATACATATTCTATCAACAGTAACAATAAACTCTCTCACTCCTAAAGAAACATGACAATAACTAGCAACAACAATAACCGAAACACATATTCTCTCCCCTGAAGTAACAATAGCATAATCCATGTCATAATAATAGGAGAAGATCAAATCACCAACACATGGTAGCAACAACATAATGTGACCAACTAGTAGTAGAAACTCTAATGAAATCTATAGCAACAGTAGCATATATCCGACCAACTTTGAAGCAATAGTAGAAAATATATCCTCTCCATAATGTACTATCCAGTAGTAGAAAACTCATACATAAGAAGCAACAATGACTATCTGGAAGCAACATCTCTCACTCCTATCTTAATGGGCAGGTATAACATCCTCTAAGAAAGACATGGTGGAAGCAAATACATGATGAATGGATCACAATAGCAAGACCAACCATACTCAATTGAATGCAAACATCTCCATGGTTGAATGTGTACTGATATATAATATCACTCCCATTGTCTCCTTGCCATATGCAAGAAGCTACTCCACATGGACCAATGACTATGAACAATTGATATGAAATAGAGTAAAGGGATTCATAGGCCTATTATATGGATATAAAAGACGATACATTATAATACAATGACACCAATAAGCCTATATGGTTGTACCATGACTCACATGACTCTCTCTCAATGCATACATGACTCTAGATACCCCACTTATGACAAGAATTTGAAATACATGGTTGTACCAATAGTAGTAACAACCAATACATAGTTGAACCAAATCTCATAACTCATTATACAACACATGTCATTCACGGCTCATAACTCTAATACCAAGACCAAATGATTTATAATAAGAGTACATAATTTCATAAGCATAACACAAGGCTTCATCAATAAAATTTACCACTAAAGAATGACATCAAAGACCTCATACATGGCTGAAATAAACTTTCATCATAATGCATGCCAACTGTCATGGATCACCACTATGCATGACACAAATCAATACATAACATATAATATGAATATGAATCACACAAGAGAAACATATCAACCTCTCCAAATCATCAACCATAAATCAAGATCTCAAGAGTAAATGCACAATGGCCCAATAATAGTATGTATCAGCAACATCATGAACCAACAACATATATCAGATTCATGAATTTGAAATATAGTATACTAATCAGCCCAATATATCAGCCCTCTATAGCTATACATGGAAACAGCAACAACCATCATATGGAGCATGAATCTCTACAAGATAAGCAACACTAATAGCATCAATAAGCATATAGTGATGTAATGACAACAACAACATCACATCATCTACCATCATGGAAAATCATCAAGAATTTTGTCTCATACTAATGCAAATCAGCTACATGTCAACTTATGTAGACAACATATTTTGCATGCATAATAAAATACATACATCTAGAACAGATGAGCACATAGCATGAAATTCATATCCAACTCCTCCAAGGAGCCATAATGCATTCAAAACCATCAAAACATTGGAATCATATAATGTGCTTCCCATGAACATGTGCCATCTCTACTCATCACAATAGAAAATATTCTAATCACAATAACCTTAGCAAAAACAACATCAGTAACAAAAATCCATCACCAAGAAATCACAATCAAAGAGATAAGCATCATTGAATCACATCCTAACTTCATGCAAAACAAGATGTGCCATATACTCCCCCTGAACCAATGAAGGCCTCACATTCATTTTGCAGTCTAAAATATTTATCATGCAAGAATGAATTGCAATATGTGATGAGATCTTCTACTTTGAATCTAAAGATGAATAATACTTCTTTGATCTCCTTTCTTTTCTTACTCTTCCCTTCAATACATAAACATTGTCAGGTGTCTTGACTCCTTTAGCTGTCACTCTCTTTGATCCTTCTTTCTAGATGAAACAACCATTGGATTTGAAGACCACTTCCTTAACTCCATCCACCATTTGGCTCACACTTAGAGTATTATGCTTTAGGCCCTCAATGAGCCATACATCTTCAACATTGGTCCTCTTTTAACTAAGGTTTCCCTTGCCACTTCCCAATACTCTCGTTGGTTCAATCCCTTCAAAAACAACATGATCACTTTTCATTCTCTTCAAGAAGTGAAATATTCTATTATCTCCTGACATATGATGTAAACATCTATTATCAATACACTGTTTATCATCCTCATCACAAGAACATAGAGAAATACCACACTTTCTGAATTGTTTTTCCTTTTCCTTCCACATAGCTCCTAGTTGGTTCCCTTGTTGTGCATGCTTCTTTGGTTGTTGATTTTGTACTGAAGGTCTCATGGATATAGGCATTTGGAAATCCCTGGCCATGTGTCCAAATTTATGACACATATAACACTCTACATGTGAAAGAAAAGAAGCCAAATGATCTAATATTTTGTTGTTCATGCTAGATTTCCATGTTCTCATACTAGATTTGAAAACAATGGCCTTATGGCAAAAAGGTTACAAGAAGAACATTAAACATTAAACAAACTTGTATACCTAAAAGAAGATCCCATTCGCTGTTGTCTAAACTATTGCATAGATGTGTCCAATTTTCTCTTACAAAAGGTTGCCACATGTCCAAATTGATTACAATTGAAACACTCAATCTCATTCATCAAAGGAGAAAATGAATTATGATTTGTCCTTTGAAATATGTTTCTATCAAATCTAGGAGCGTATGATCTTCTTGGCATAGAAGCTCCTTATAATTCTCTTCTTTGTTGTTGGTGATGAACTTGTTGTCTTTTCTCTCCAATATTTTCATGGCTCCTCACAATCTTCGTTGTAGGATTCTTTGAATCTGTTCCGTTAACATTTCCTACATCTAAACTTGTATCTCTTCTTTGAAGGTTAGAGATAGATTTGTTCACTGTTATGTTTCTCATGATATTTTCAAGCTGCTGGTCTTTTTCTTCAATTTTCTTTCTAAATTTATCTACTTCATTTTCAAGTGCTTCTACATAATCTTCTTTTCCTTTTGCTTGCTACAAATTAATTCTTCGTTTATTTTTTAGTCCACCAAATGGGTCCTCAAGGTAGTGAGCTCCTCCTTGGGATTTTTCTCCTTCTCATCAAAACTTTGCAACAATTTCTTATGATCTCTACGTGTAGTTGTTAGTCTATCCACTTGAGCAACTAATTCCTTGATTACAATCATTGTTGATTCATATTCAGCCTTAATGAGAGAAATATCCTTCTCATCATCACTATAAAACTCTATAGAATTATTATAAATATAATTAAAATATTATTTCAGCATATTACCTCACATCACAATTGTTTTGGTTGATATTTCAGAATTTGTTACATCATTTGCAATAGATTGAATCTGTTCCTTCCTCAAACACTTTGTATTTTGATACATTCTCCTCTTTCTTTTGGCCATGATCCATGGTATACTCTCCAAGCAGTCAAGCTTCACTAAAGAACACTATATTTGATACCAATTGTTGGAAACTAGATCACTATTGAGAGGGATGGTGAATCAGTAGTAATGACCTTTATATCAATTAAATATTCTTATCAAAATATAAAAAATCCATTCATATTCACAACATTAGCTTGACCGAATATGAAAGAAACAATAAACTCAAAACATAATAACCATGAGAAACATCAACACAAGCATGCACACATAAGAACCAAGTATTTTTGGCGGAAACCCTTTCACGAGAAAACCATCTTGTTTTTCTTGCATTGCTAAATTTTTTTATTATTTTTCTTAACAAATTATACATGGATTAGCTTACACCCATTAGACAAAATACTTGGCTTCCTTCACAGTATGATGGCATCTATCAGACAAGAAAATTATTTCTCTTACAGATCTACGAAACTCTATCTGTTGGAAGCTCTGACGACCAACGATCCTCCCCCAACTACCATTGGACTATCCAACTCCTATTAGATGGAAAAATATCTTCCTTCTATTGAATCTGCCAAATCATTGTCTACTTTGAAGCCTACATGCCTTCACTTCCTGCATGTGAACCACATTTAAGAATATTTCACACTGAATCTAAATATGCTCAACATGAGCAACACGATAGCACCATCATTTTGCACATGAAATATCAATCAAAAACTCTGAACCAAAGCAGGGAAATTATTCTCTTCGTCTCACAACAAACTCTGCTCTCAAACACACCACAAGCTGCCAATTCTCTACCACAAACAACACACAAATTCTGAATCTTCTTCTCAACACTATCTCTTATTTCTGTGCACAATTCTTTAATATTACTCTGCAAAAATATGTGAGAAGTTGTTGCAATCTCTACTCACTCTCAATTCCTCATAATGGCAAGCTCTCACACTCTCAAGGTAACCAACCAAATAGACTCAAAGCCTTCCTTGTATTTCTCATTTTTCTTTGTTGAGTAACTTAGTAAATGTTACAGGTTATGGATCACTCAACAATACTTTTCACATGCTTCATATTTGGTTGAGATAGGCTTCGTGACCAAATCAACCACTAAATCCACTAGCCTTTTTATATCTTCAACCTTGATCAACTTATAGAGACTCCACAAATTAATCCGACCTTTTTCTCAAGAATTATGATTATAAAATTCGCCATAATACCGAAATTAGCTGAGTTGCACAAGGAATGAGAAGAAATTCCTGTGAAAAACCTTGGTCAGATGAATAACACAGGATAGATTCACCTAAAGCTCCTTAGTTGCTCCCACAGGCCTGCCTACCAGCGACTAGAGCTTTTCAGTCACTGCCATGGCCCATCATCCATGTGACTATTGAAGAGGATGGTCATAACTCAGTCAAATTAGCTCATATCCAGCTCTACCTTCTTCCAGATCTTGGTAGGCCTTTGTAGGGCCTCTGGAAGTGAATACGACCTCTGCAATACTTTAGCAAGTTAATGCCATGTCACCAACATCATCACAAGTAAAACTAGGTCAATTTGGATTCAAACCAACAACTATACTAAACATATGGGCCATCAAAATTCTCCACAACATCTCTATCATCAGTATGCAACTCCAGAGCATGTTAAACGTCCTCCGAACCTGTACAATCATCTCAAGCATTCACTAACACTACTAGATCCTCTCCAAGCCCTATGTATCATATCATCAACATTCGGAACATGGAGACCTAATCAACGAGGCTCCTCAACTCTAACTCATGTAGTAGCCACCAACACTTGCATGTTGCAACATGATCAAGAAGATCATCAAATCTCCAATACAACTCCTCCTCTACATGACTAATCATCATGTGAAGGCCTCCAAACTAGTGCAACATGCCACCATTCAACTCAATAGAAACAACATGATCATGAGGACCATGACATCCTCCGCAACACCTGCAAGACACATCTCCATGATAACAGACATACCAAGAACCATCTACATATCATCCATACACAAACCACCTGCAACCATACATACACATGCATAACCAACTCACCTGCAACCCAAGCAACCAAGTTGACATCAATACCAACCAACAACGCATCCACAACACTGCAAAACACATCAATTCCAAAAAAATATAATGCTCCTTATCAACCTTGGTGATCACCTAACCCTTCATCCTGGACCATGTCCACTCATTGGCCTTATCCTCCTCAAAATGTTACTCCTCGCTTCCAATATTATCCAAATCAACTGCCTAAATGAAGAAATTAATCACAAGGATGGAGGCCCGAAGTGACCCAACCACCTGCCTTGATGCCTCCTCATCAACAACCAAAGCACCCTAAAGCATTCCTTCAAGCAAACCACAAATTCCTGCCCAATGAAATCTGAATCCCAACAATAAGAAGGTCAACCAATCTATAGTCGAGAAATTTCCTACCAAATTTATGATGTAGAAATGTAGGATATCGACCTTAGTGTCGGAATGATGCCCAATTTATGGTCATTTTTTACACAATTTCACAGGGAGTTTAATGGTATGCTCAGAATCTTCATCTGGGCAGTGGATTTTTCAGCGATCTTCAAGAAGGAATCTTTGGGGGAATCTTCAAGATTCCCGAGGGTCCAAAATTTGACAGTGTCAGAAAGGGGAAAAGTTTATTGTTGTTTGACATGGTTTTGCACCACAAATTCAGCGGTGGTGTCCATTCAGTATCTGAGCTTTGAATTTTTCATCCATCCCTAAGAGTGGAGGTATATGATGTAGTTATGTCATGCTTTTCTTCTGATTTGCTGAGATGATGTTTTTGTTGTTGAGATCCCTGATTATAATTATGTAGAGGGTTACTTGTATGCCACATCATGTGAGATTTTATTAGCATGTCATGTTGAAGGAATCCCCTTTTGAGTGAGATTTCCTATAGGGATAACATCTCATGGAGAGACATGCCACTCTTGATGAGGGAATCTGCCCATATGAGTGAGAGTTCTTGAGAATGCCTCATGGAGAGACAAGCCACTCTAGCTGAGGGTATTCGTCCTTGTAATGACAAAGAACATACCATGTACATCATCATCATTTGTAGCATTTAATGAAGCAAACTCCCTACTCTTGACACCACGACCTGATTGATATGGATTTTTGTGTCCCAAAGGCTCCTTAGTGGGGAGGAATAATCGAGGAGGATCCAAAAAGGCTCAAAATTTGAATTCCTCAAATCTTAGCAAAACTAGCACCGAGTCATAGACATCATCAAGACAAATCCAATGACATGAATGACACCTCAATCCCAGTCAGTATGACAAAGTTATGCTCATATAAATTTTGGCACATTCAACACTAAAAATTGTGTAGGTGGGATCCACTAGGTGCCATATGCCACTCCCACAAGGTGCTACATAGCATCCCAATCAACAAGCACAATCAGTAAGTGGGACCCATGGGTGACATTGCATGCTGGCATGATAGAGACATGTTCTAGACAAGTGGGCATATCATGGCATGGATGTGGACTAACCTAAGGTCGGCATGTGGTCCAATCACCAGGTGCCACGTGACACCCCTTGTGTGGCCACCATGTCTACCCCTTTACAAAAAAAAAATGGTTACAAACACCAAGGGACAAAATCAATGAATTGATCATTACACCCAACCGTAAGACTTGTTAATTATAGCAAGGGCACTTATATTTATACATTTATTTGTGTTTAAAACTCAAAATGGAGGGTTTGCAGGGTTTGACCTTGGGACCCCTAATAAAAAACACCTATATTAAACCTTTACCAACTAAGAGTTCCAAATAATGGATGTTGAAAATTTCTCCTATGAAAAACTACTTAAACTCATATTATCCACCTATGAGTAGGTCATGACAACATAGAGGGAGGGATACACATTTGGACAGGTGGCAAGTCGAGAACAGGTCCTATGCATGCATGAATCTTGAGAAATTTTTTGAGAATATTATGTAGTATATTCTAAGGAATATTCCAAGTATATTTTGATTTGTTGTGGCATGAATTTTCATGAGGAGAGGACAATACTAGAACCTTGTCAAGCTTATACTCATTTTTGTCTATTTTTATAAGGAATCCACTAGTGCAGTTAGAATTGGGATCTGAGTTGTGTTTTTTTGGGTCACTCCCAAATGTGAGGTATTTCCATGTATTTTGTTATGTATTTGTCATTATTTTATTGAGATAATGTAGAGGACTCTACACTTTGAAGTTGGGCCCGGAGACGTAGCTCACACGTTCTGACTGAAATGCATTAACAGATATTGGTGCATTGCCTATATTGCCTTATTTTTATGTTGCTTCTTCATGGTTTTTGTATTTACGTTATTTTCATGCTCTTTAAGTAATTTTGTTTAACATCACTGAATGAAAGATCCTAGATCAACAAAAATTTGGTTAGCATTTACAAGTATTTTTATCTATCTCATGGTAACAAGAGACACATTGATCTTCATTTGATGGGATCTCACAATATACTCAATCACATTTTTAATAAAATGATACCTGTTCTCCACCTTGTAGAAGATAACATTCTTGTCATACAAGTATGGACTTCCCAAAACAATCCCATAAATGTCAAGTGGCATGACATCTAAATTTACCTCATCAATCAAATTAAATGTAATTGAAAATCTAAATTTGCATTGTTTAGACACATGTAACTTAGCATTTTCACACTCCCATCGTAAAAGATATGGTGTTGGATGATGCTTAGCTTCCAGTCCCAATGTCTTAAAAATTTCTTCAAAAGTAAGATTAGCTTGACAAGCTAATGTGAATCACTATAAAAAAGTACATCAATATTTGTATGTTTTCAGATTACTCTAATATGAAATAACTCACTTTGTTCCCTTTCATATGAAGATATTTTTCAATTTTTCTCTCCTACCATATTAGTGTTGAGCCTCCTAGCTGAAGAGTAGTTATTTAAACCTTGGCTTCTTCATCAACATTTCTTTGAGCCCTACAATAGACTTCAATATGATTAATCCAATTATCTAGATTTTTCACATTAAGTTTTCCATTATACATTGGAAAATTAAATTTCAAATCAAAATTTCATAATGGAAATTTAGAATCATTATTTTTCTAGTTTCCCATTTTGAGATGAAGATGGAGACAAAGATGGAGGTGAAAAACAAGGAGTAGGAGGTGACAGAGTAGGAATTCATGGAGGGTGTTGTTCTCTTGAGACATGTTTTAGCTGCAAAACTATTCCAAGGCACCATTGTTGAATTTTAAAAGAGGTTTTGATTTAAATTAGTCTTTGCTAAATGAATGAAAGGACAACACATTTTAGATGTTTAAACAAAAGGAAAGCTTTAAACTAAGGAAGATGGAAAATTGATTTAATTTATAGGTAGAAAGAATAAAACAAGGAGATATAATAAACATTAGAACATTCACATAATTTTTAAGATCTGTTGTTGAAGAAAACATAGAGGACTAATATTTCTAAGGTCACAAATAGAGAAAAAACTTCAATTGAATGAAATATCAACAATAATCTAATCAATATTTTAGAGATATTCTAAAGAGCAAGTTCATCCTATCATAAATATTTGTGTATAACATAACATTTCCAGAAGTTAGGGAAATCGATTCTAGATTTATCTTCTTAGGATATTTCATGTAACTTAAAATAATTTGGAGATGAAAAAAAAATGTAGACTCACATATAAAGCATGATACAAAGAAGATACACTACTAATAGCCGAAAGAATAATTTTTTTATTAAAATTGAAGAAAATATTGTCCTCAAGTACAAAATATGCTTCAACTCTCAGAATCTGAACCTTTTCTTTGACTTCTTCTTATGCTTTTATATTAAAATATTACAACTAATTCTTGTTTCAAAAAGAAACATCATAGGAACAAAATCATAAACATAGAGAAACATTACAAAGGTCCAATAAGATTATTTGTGACTTGTCTTATCTCCAGCTAATTTTTTTAAGGGGATCAAGAAGATTTAGGGCCAAATTTAGCCAACCAAACCAATTTTACCTAACTAGATCATTGTATGAAATACTCTTTCTATATGCTATATCCAATTCTATTAAATTTTGATACATGGGAGTAGTGGGAAATAAGACTTTTACTTAACAAGGAATGTAAAAGTCATCCATTAGTTTATCCACTATAGTTAGTCCTTTCAACATTCCACTCATATTTGAAAATTTAGTTGAATCTTCCTTGATTCTCAACAAATCCTCCTTGTATTCACCTAAAGGAATTAGACTACTGCTGGGCCCCCAAAATGTCATCCTCTTTCATCTTCATTTCTATCATTTAACGATATTGCGTAGCTCTTTGCCATATTTTGCAGCTCCATAACCCTACATTAATACCATTTGCATGATCATATGGGTTTATCATTATTATTTTCCAAGTCATTTATTTTAAGTATTTTAAGATAATTTATGATTAAATATTAGGAAATTAGCATGTTTTCATATATATCTAAAAGTGGGATGAGTTTTATGATGTTGTAAGCCTATTTGAAGATTTTAGAAGAGTCTTGTTTGGCCACTCAAACACAAATTCGAATTTGAATTTCAACTCATGAATATATGTGGAATATTTATAGAAGATTCAGATCATTGACTAAGCACATTCAAAGGAGAAGAATCATGGATGTTTTGATATGTGTCTACTAAAGACGTGTGAGAGGATTTGCATCTCACATTTTTAGGTAATTGGTCGTAACCACAAGAGATAATTGTGGATCTAGGAGAGATTTATGGATCTAAATTTATTGATTAGTTATCTTATTTTTTTGTATAAATAGGAGTGCATCCTTCATTCAAAGGTGTTCCATCCAAGATCTGAGATATTATAGAATAGAGAATGATGGAGAATAAATGATTAATGTAATTTGTAAAGTGAGGATAGATATGAAGAGAGTTTAATTATTGTAATATATTTGGAACTTTCTCTAACTTCATTTTATGGAATACATGTTGTTATTTTGATCTCCAAGCTTTGAAATCATTCGGTGTGCTTGCTGAGGAGTGGAGGCCCCCCATCAATTGTAGCTTGCACACCTATTTCCTTTGTTGTAAATAATTATGTTATTTCATTTATGCAAGTTTAGTTTAGTTTCTTTTATGTTATTTTGATTATATGTTTTTATGTTTATGTCATTAATGTTGTTTTATTAAGATTGATTTAATTTCCTTATGTTTTAATTGGATTGGCACAGTAGTAATCTCATAGACTACTAGATTAAATTAATGTTTCATTTCATAGCTTAGATTAGAATTGTTAGTTTTCGTAGAGCTAGTCTTTGAGAAAGAAAGTGATTGAAAGAGAACATGCTTGAGAGAGAACGTGTGCACTTGATTTTCATTTGATTTCATTATTTTCTTTATAATTAGTTTCAATTTTCTTGCATTAGATAAATCTATTTTGAGAAATAATCACCTAGTACATATAGTACACGTATACCTCACTAATTCACGAACCCTGGGTTCCCAATTTAATGATAGGGATTTACCTCACAATTAAGTCACCCAACATTTTGGCATTGTTTCCGAGGAGGTATACATAGGTGCTTATTTTCAAAATTTAGACAAACTCATGATAGTTGCATTCATTCTTAGATGCACGGTTAAAAGGATATTAAAATCATATATGATGCATGAATTTCAATTCTTTTTGGATAATGTAAGAGTCTCAATACTAATCCATTTGTGAAGCAAGAGCTCTAGACCAACAAAGGAACTAAAACGATGCTCAAACATTTGTTAGGAAGAAAATGATATGCCCCTATAAGAGTCTTCTCAAGCCCTTGTCCTAGTTCCAGAATAGCCACCAAGGATAAAGTTGCATCCTGAGAAGAAGTAAAAGACCAAGAGATCCAATGGACTACAACTGATGAGAAGCAACCATTTCAGCCAGAAATTGAAGAATTTTTAACATGTTTGTCTCCAGATCCTTGGTACCCTTTAGAGAATGAAGGGAAGCTTCTAGAAGAAAGTCAAGGCATGATAACTAATGAAGAGAACTAGGAAAGAAACTACTAAATTAAAGATTGGTTCCAAGCAATTACTAGGCCACAACATTCCTTCATTCTTCAACAAATCTTGTCACCAAAAGTACAACTACTCTATCATATCCTGGAGGACATAGAGATATATTTTTCGCAATTGGATATGAGCACACTAGAGATCTTGATTTGTAGATGGTTACATTGGAAATAGGCATATGCTTGAAGAAAAGTTTTCATTTTTTTTAGGTAGAGTAGGGTAGAATAAAGGAATAAAACCATGATTTTTTTTCTTTGTGATTTCATTATGGTGCAGTAAGAGCCACTTCATTCACTAACTATTAGCAAGAAGATTTATGAGGAAAATGGACCTTCATGAAAGAGGAAGAGCTAAAAATTTGAGGTTTGATATTTTTCCTATGCTTTATAAGTTTCATATTTTAAAACGCAAAAATAATTGTTCAATTTCAAAGTATGCTCTCTTCTTGCACTTTGTTGTGACCCTAAAGATTAGAAAGTAGGAATCGAATAAATTGCTTTGAAAAGTTTTCCAGAATGGTTTAAGTTGTTGACGATGTAAAAAATGGCTAAATTAATTTTCATCTTCACTCTTCAATTTGATTTGTCTCCATTTGCTAACAAAATTTCATTCAATTTAATTTGTATCACTTATATATTATTAATAATCTATTTATATTTATATATACTATTATATAAGATATATAATATATATATAATATATATATATATATATATAGAAGATATCTCACAAACTAGGAACTGGGTTCTCGTGATTTTTGTATAGAAAGTGCATAATATTCTAATGAACAATCCGTGTAAATTTCATCTCAATTAACTTCATGGTTTTCTAGAAAATGAGTATCATCACCTTCAGCCATTTCACTTATATCTCGATATCCATGCATAGAATAGATCTGATTTTTGTTGTGAAGAAGAATTAGGACCATATGAACGTTCCTACAAAATTTCAGCTCAATCTTATGTGTATTTTGTGAGAAAATTGTTTCTGAAGTTTGAGAAAAAATTGTTGAAACACATCATCACCTACAGGAATTTTGATTATATCTCAGGATATGTCCATTGGATGGTATTGATTTTTGGTATGCATAAAGATAAGAATAGTAGGAACCTATATACAAAAATTGAGAAAAATCCAACAGACAGTTTGTGAGAAATGAGCCCACGAAGTTTGCTATAAAACACTTGTAGCAGCTGCAACAAAAACAATGATAGAAACATGTTGAATGCTATTCATATCACAATAATGAGTTGTGACACAATGGTTAAGATCTTATTTTTTTGCCAAAGGTTGTGGGGTCAAACCCCATCCACTCCACTCTTTGAGCCACCTTTGCTCACATATATTTAAAAAGAAATATTTCCACTTTATTTCATAATAAACTTAGGTGGTTTAATGGTAAATCCTTTGATTTTCTTAGATGAGGTCTCATGTTCAAATTTTCCCCCCATATATTTCAGAATTTAACAATATTTTGGTTAAATTCGGGCTTCCACATGGGAGTGCTAGTTTTTGGTAGCATTGGAAGTGATATAGCCTTCAAAATTGGTGGAGAGGCTAAGGCACATGAGTTCTAAAGAATCCATAAACTGTTTGGTGAAATTCCACCCGAAATGTATTTTATTAAAATAATTAATACTTTTAATGGAATTCCTACGTCTAAATTTAGGAAAATTAAAATATTAATGGGTATTAATCAAAACATGGGTGAGAATGATCTAGAAGGCAGATCAAGTCATGTTTTAATCTTAACTATTTATTAGAGACTTAATCTCAGTTGTTGAAGTCTCAACAGGAAAAGTATAAAATGGAGGCTTGGGGTTCATTTTCAAAGACACAGAGAGGTTGAGGAAATTGATTTTCTAAGGTGAGAAGTTCTCAGGAGGAAAATCGATTGGGGAGATTTTGTAGCTGAGGGCAGAGAGAATTTGGGAGAAGGAATTTTCGGAAAATACAAAATAGAGAGGCAGAGAGAGATTGCAGAGAAGTAGTGCAATAGCTAGGAGAGCTGACGATGGGCCAATCTGGGCCCACGTAGTATTGACGTAGAGCTAGAAGGGCCAACGCAAAGCAGAAAAGTTGCTTGTCATGTAGAATCCAGAACTGCCAGAACTGTCGGGAACTGCCGGAACTACTTGGAACTTTCGAAATTGTCAGGGATTATTGGAATAGCCGGGAGAGTTGACGCAGAGGGAAGAGAAGGTGATGCAGCGCTGATGTAGAGCCAATGCAGAAATAACCGTGTTATCCAGTTGTGTATCGAATCAACCAAAATTATTTTGGGTGAAGTGAGGTAAAAGTCACTCAGATTTTCTGCCAGTATTTTCTCTATAAAGGATTGCTAGATGAGCATCCTAGATTGTATTTAAATATTTAATGCCAATAATAAGAATCCTCAGATCTATTGCACTAGTTTTCCCACATTGGGTTTTTGGGGGGACGATTTTCCAAAAACAAGTGTGTCAATGTGATTGTTCATATGTTGATGTTTCTCTTGCCATTTAATTTTCAGTTCCAGTTTGTGAAGTCTGCAACTAAATTTAGTTTGGTATTTACTAAAGTATTGGTAAATAACTTATCATAAATAAGTAGGAGAAATAAATCAATTATTGCAACAAATTTTCACATGGTATCAGAGCAAGGTTTAAGCAAGATGGAAGCAAAGAAAAAGGGAATGGAGAATAGTAGTGATCAGAATATTTCTAAATTAGCTTCTAGGCTGGAAGAAGAGTTTGCATGCCTATCAAGTTCTAGATCAGTCGAGGACTAGTACATTGATAGTGGGGCTTTAGCTCATCTGACTGGAGAACGAGAATATTTCTCGAGCTACGGGAGGAACATATGAACTTTCAAATCACAATGGGTAACAGGACGATGTGCACCCCAGTAGGAAAAGGAACTGTTATATTCCAGACAATGGCAAGAGATAGTCTTCAGGCCATGAATGCATTGCATGTCCCAGATATGGGAATGAATTTGATTTATGTCTCTCAATTACAAGATAAGGGATATGATGTATACTTCATTGGTAATAGAGTATATGTAAAGCATCCAAGGTGGAAAAAGAGGGCCTAGATTGGAACTCGAAACAAAATATTATAAAATTTGCAACTCAAGTCTCCTATGGCACTAATAAGCAGTAATGTTGTTGGAGAAAAAGAATTAAATGAGCTGTGGCATAGGAGGAAGGAACACTTACATCATGGGGCATTACGGATGCTCAATGAAATTGTTAGGGGGCTTCTAGTGCTTACTACCAAGCATGATGATACACAAAGAGGCTACGTGCTAGGTGAGTATGCCAAAGCAACATATTCCAGAAGCAGCAATAGAGCTAAGAGTGCATTGGGGTTAATACACTCAAACATTTGCAGTTCAATGTTGACAAGGGCCATCAGTGGTGATGAGTATTTTTTTACCTTCATAGATGACCATTCTAGGAAAGCTTGGATCTATTTTTTGAGAACTAAGGATGAGGTCTTTGAATGGTTTAAAGAGTTTAAGGCACTAGTGGAAAACCTAACAAGAAGGAAGATCAAGATATCGCACTTAGAAAATGGCGGAGAATACACAGATAAGAAATTCATTGATTTATGTGCAAGAGAAGGGATCCAAAGAGAATGGACAACACCCTATAATTCAGAACATAATAGAGTTGCAGAAAGGAAGAACATAACTATTATTGGAGTAGCAAAGACGATGTTATATGGTCAAAATATGCCGCAGTTTTTATGGACAGAAGCATGCAGCACGACTGTACACATTCAGAATATGACTCCTCACAGGGCTTTAGGAAAGAAGACACTAGAGGTATTTTTCACGGGAAATAAGCCAGAAGTAAGTCACCCCAAGATATTCAGGAGTGTAGCTGATTGCCATATTCTAGAAGAGAAGTGGACCAAGTTAGAGCAGACTTCCGAAGTTGGGTATCTATTAGGTTACAACGAGACTTCAAAGGCATATTAGATCTACATTCCGAGTAGCAGAAAGATTGTAGTAAGGTGGGATGTGAAGTTCATGGAAGATAGAGCCTTCAGGAAATATCGTGAGATGCCATTTTAAGAACAAGATAAGGATTCTCCTCTAGTCCAACAAAAAGGATCAAATTTGGTAGGAAGACAAGCATTTGGTTCAAGCATGGTAACTAGTACTACTATCTCCTCAAGAGAAGAGGAGTCAGGAGTGTCAAAGTAGGTACATGAAGAGGAACAGATGGAACCTCCCACCACCAGTGGAAGAATAGATGATAAGTATGACAGACTCTGAGGGACGCAGAAGAATTCATTGGAGCTCCTAGAGCTGAGAAAAGTCAACGTAGACAACCTGACAGGTACCAAGCATTGGTAGCTCAGGTCGAAGAACCCTCTAATATTCAAGAAGCCATACAACAACAAGTTTGGGTGGATTCCATGGTAGAAGAGTACAATTCTATCATGACAAATGGTGTCTGGGAAATTATACCAAGACCAGAGAACATATCAGTTGCAGGTTCGAGATGGATCTACAAGATCAAGTATGTTGCAGATGGAAGCATAGATAAGTACAAGGCTAGGTTTGTCACAAAATGATATGTGTAAAAGGAAGGAAAAGAATATGAGGAAACCTTTGCCCCAGTAGCTTGATATACCTCTATTAGAACCATTATATCCCTTGCAGCACAGATGGGATGGGAGATTCAGCAAATGGATATCAAGACAATGTTCTTGAATGGGGTGATAGAAAAGGAGGTATATATCGAACAACCAGAAGGTTTCAAAACACATGAAAATAAAACTCATGTGTGCAGGTTGAAGAAAGTCTTGTACGGGCTAAAATAAGCACCCAAAGCTTGGTATGGTCGAATTGACAGCTACTTACAACAGATGGGATTCATCAAGAGCGATGCCAATCCCAATATTTATTATCTGTTGGTAGATGGTGAGCCGTTGATTCTATTATTGTATGTGGATGATCTATTTTTGACAGGATCATCCAAACTCATAGAGGATTGTAAGAAGAACCAAGAAACCAAGTTTGATATGAAGGATTTTGGGCTAATGCACTATTTTTTGGGATTGGAAGTTTGGCAGAAAGATGGTGAGATCTTCCTTGGCCAAGGAAGATATGCATAAGAAATTATGAAAAGATTCAGAATGCAGGATTGTCAACCTATGGATACACCTATGATTACCAATTGGAAGATAATAGATGCTTTGATAGATAAGGAAGTGGACCCCACCTTATACAGATAGCTCATTGAGTCACTTATGTATCTGGACAACACTAGGATAGAATTTTGTTATGTTGTCAACACCCTTAGTTAGTTCATGGTGGAACCAAAAAGGGTGCATTGGGCGGAAGTAAAGCACATTCTTAGGTATGTGTGTGGAACAATAAATTTTGGACTAAGGTACACCAAGGGAAATGATATCGAATTGAGTAGCTTCGTTGATGAAGATTGGGCAGGAAGTTTAGTAGATAGGAAAAGTACCATTGGGTATTGTTTCAGTATTGGATTTGGGATGACCTCGTGGTGCAGTAACAAGAAAAAATCTGTAGCTCTGAGCTCTGTTGAAGCTTAATATATGGCAACTAGAAAAGCAACATGTGAAGCTATATGGCTCAGGAAACTCTATTCAGGAGAAGGATGGAAGTGACAAGGATCTTATGTGATAATTAGATTTGTATCAAGCTCTCTGAAAATCTAGTAATTCATGATCGCTCCAAACACATCGATATTCGGTGTCACCTTATCAAAGACTATGTTCAACATGGAGCGGTAAAGTTGGAGAACGCTCCCACAGGAAATCAGGTGGCTGACATACCCACCAAGGCTCTAGGAAGAGCCAAGTTTGTTCAATTTCGGGAACATATGGGTATGTTGGAGAATCCCATTTCAATAAAATGATGCAGCGTTTGAGAGGGAGTTGTAGTACAAATGTAGCAGTGGTAGTGGCAGTGTCATGGGCAGTAGTATAGTAGCAGCGACAACACAATGTTGGTGGTAGAAACAATGCAAAAAGGAGGTACTTCAGAAACAGAGAAGCATGTAGGTGGACATTGTTGCTAGAGCACTTTCCTTGCTAAGAGGGAGTGTTAGTTTTTGGTAGCATTCAAAGTGATCTAGCCTTGAAAATTGGTGGAGAGGCTAAGGCACATGAGTTCTAAAGAGCCTAGAAACCGTTTGGTGAAATTCCGCCCGGATTGTATTTTATTAAAATAATTAATATTTTTAATGGAGTTCCTAAGTCTAAACTTAGGAAAATTAAAATATTAATGGGTATTAATCAAAATATAGGTGAGAATGATCTAGAAGGATGATCAAGTCGTGTTTTAATCTTAACCGCTGATTAGACACTTAATCTCGGTTGTTGAAGACTTAATAGGAAATGTAAAAAATGTAGGCTTGGGGTTCATTTCGAAAGACAAAGAGATTGAGGAAATCGATTTTTTGAGGTGAGAAGTTCTCAGGAGGAAAATCGATTGGGGATATCTTGCAAATGAGGGGTAGAGAGAATCTAGGAGAAGGACATTCCAGAAAATACATGATAGAGAGGCGGAGAGAGATTGCAGAGAAGCAGCGTAGTAGCTGGGAGGGTTGACGTTGGGCTAGTTTGGGCCCACGTAGTCTTGACGCAGAGCCAGAAGGGCTAGCATAGAGAAGAAAAGTTGTCTATCATGCAGAATAAAGAAATGTCGAGAATTACTGGAACTGCTACAACTATCGGGAATTGCTGAAAAATTTGGGAGAGCTAACGTAGATCCAACACAAAAAAAGTCATGGTTAGCCAGTCTTGTGCCGGATTAGTTGGAATTCTACCAGGTGAAGTGAGGTAAAATTCATATTTTCCGCCAGTATTTTCTCTATAAAAGATTGTTAGATGAGCATCTTAGATTGTAATCATATATTTACTGCCAATAATAAGAAACCTTAGATCTATTACACCAATTTTCTGACAATGGGTTTTTTCGGGGACAATTGTCCAAAAACAAGTGTGTCAATTTGATTGTTCATATGTTGATGTTTCTCTTGCCATTTAATTTTCAGTTCTAGTTTGTGAAGTCTACAAGTGAATTTATTTTTGTATTTACTAAAGTATTGGTAAATAACTTATCACAAATAAGGTAGATAAATAAATCAATTATTGCAGCAAATTTTCACAAGTAGCCTATGGTTCGTCCACATGGCAGCTTGTGATTTGCCACGAAATGCCCAATCACCATCCATTCAACCTTCCACATCATCATTGACTGCCATGTCACCAGTCACTACCATGTCATCATTCTCATCAACATCTGAAAAATCCACTTGGCATATGTTTATACTACCATGTGGCATTTTCAGACGCTGCATGTGGCAACCTTTGGTGCCATTGCATTTTTGGCCAAAACTTCAAACAGCCATAACTTTCTCAGATGGTGTCATTTTTTTTTACGTTTCAAGCGTCGTTGGAAAGGCATTGCCAAGATATACACGATGAAATAATTCTGATCTTCAGTTGAGACAATAAAAAATGGTCATTAGTTTTGGATTTTGTAGCAAATGGACCTTCAAACTTCTTGAAAATAGAAATAAATTTATGAGATCATGTTTTTCATGCATTTACTCTAATATGTTTTTTTAAATCACTCAAAACAAGTATCTGGTAAGCAAGATAGTCTAAAATACACCACTGCTGATAGGTAAAAATGCATTTCGTTTTTCCTTGAATCTATTTCATTAAGCACTATTTGTTAATTTTTGTAGATCTTACATTTTATTGCAGATTAGTGTTAAGTTTTCTTTCAAGATCGAGGATGATAACAAGACTACTTTATGTATGGGTGGTTTTCAAAGACCACATTTTTCAAATAAAAGCATGTTCCAAAAGAAATATTGAAGGCAATAACTTGATCACATCCATCATGTCAATTGTTGCCAAAGAAACCTTTCAAAATGCTACCAATGCCATTATGAACTTATTCATTTTCCTCTTTCTAAGCTTACAGTCCTTCCATGAATTTCCATCCTTTTGTTAAATTTCAAAACTAATTTTATCTTTACAATCGTCATACTTTCCTCCCTCGTTTTAACTCACCCTTAACCCAAAAATAAAGTCATTCAACTCCCTTACAATGCTGAGTCACCCCATTTTCCTCTTCCTTTTTGTCAAATAAACCTTGCTTCATAATGCAATAATTTCATCTATGGTCCTTCAAATTATTATTTTATACTCACGTTGGATGATGGAGGATTCATTAAGGCCTCCCTTCTAACATGTCTTGACCCATCGACTCCGACACATCATCTGGGATCCAGACTAGAGATATTTCTAGTACCTTGAGGCTTACATGCCTTAATGGAAAGTTCTCTCGCTAATAAATAATGAAAATACATCAATGTCCCCTATTTGTCGGATCTTCTAGGTGACTTGACTACGACACATCTATTTGTACCTAGTAATATGTACTTAGGCATCTTGACCCTCATTGACATCAATGGTGATTAGTCTCGTGTTGGTTAATGGCTGGTAATCCAACAATTTATTTCTATGTTCGATATCAACACATCTATTCACACACATAAGAATTATGCCATTAAGTAGAGATGAATGAATACTATATGATTTTAGCAACTTGCAGCAATGTTCTAATAAATTACGGTTCAACTCCAGAATTCAGCAGCAGCAGCAACATTGTCATAGCAATAAATATTCCAATCTCATATTAGATTCATCCTCTATTCATACAACCAATAGAAAGAAGAAATAGACCATATTTTTTTTCCACTTCACATTCCATGATATAGTAGCAACAACCACACTCTTTCATATACATAGCTTGTCCACTTTTCAGGTAAGTGAAGGTATGTTTTCTTATTTTAATCATGTAATTCCTTAAATGCTGAAATTGTGATTTTGGAAAATCCCTCACCATATGTATATTCCCTTTCTCATTTTCCAAAAACTGAAAATATATTTAGTTGGGGGGAGGGGAAATACCCATTAATTTTTTTTTCCATATTGCACATTCCTCATACATTGTTGACCAACATATCTTTCCCAACCAACTATTATTTCATTTTGATTCTAAAAGTTTATATGTTTTGAAATGATCAATTGATAAGCACATTAATGGTTGGAAACCACTATGGGGCCTTAAAAAGAAATTCTCAATGTGTTCAATTATTTTGATGCAACAAAAATAAGAAAAATATTATTACACAAGAACCAATACTCATAATTTTTTGGTTGTCACACAAGAACCAACCATAAAAAATATGTTGTAATCAAATGTATTTCAAAGTACACTTTGAAAAGAGAATAAAGTTATCAAATGATCTGATTATGCAAAGTCAAAAGAGAAGCAATACAAAGCCAAAGTTCATATAGAAGCAAATCATTTCAAGAAGATAAAGTTATGATTAAAGGAATCAATGAAAAGCTGCATGAGGACATGTAACATCTTCAGTTGGGGAGAAATGTTGGGCCTCCAAAATGTCATCCTCTTTCACCCTCATTTCTATCAGTTTACCATATTATGTAGCTCTTTACCATATTCTACAGTACCATAACCCTATATTAATACCATTTGCATGATCATATGGGTTTATCATTATTATTTTCCAAGTCATTTATTTTAAGTATTTTAAGAGAATTTATAATTAAATATTAGGAAATTAGCATGTTTTCATATATATCAAAAAATGGGATGAGTTTTATGATGTTGGAGGCCTATTTGAAGATTTTATAAGAGTCTTATTTCACCACTCAACCACAAATTCGAATTTCGATTTCAACTCATGAAGATTTGTAGAATATTTGTAGAAGATTTGTATCATTGACTAAGCACACTCAAAGGAGAATAATCATGGATGTTTTGATATGTTCCTCCTAAAGATGTGTGAGAGGATTTGTATCTCATAGTTTTAGGTAATTGGTTTTAACCACAAGAGATAATTGTGGATCTAGGAGGGATTTGTGGATGTACATTTATTGATTACTTATCTTATTTTTTTTGTATAAATAGGAGTGCATCCTTCATTCAAAGGTGTTCCATCCAAGATATTAGATATTATAGAATAGAGAATAATGGAGAAGAAATGATTAATGCAATTGTAAAGTGAGGATAGAGATGAAGAGGGTTTAATTATTGTAATATCTTTGGAACTTTATCCAACTTCTTTTCATGGAATACATGTTTTTGATTTGATCTCCAAGCTTTGATAATTGTTCAGTGCACTTGCTAAGGAGTGGATGGGCCCCATCAACCGCATCTTGCGCGCCTCTCTTATTTGCTGTAAATATTTATGTTATTTCATTTATGCAAGTTTAGTTTAGTTTCTTTTATGTTATTTTGATTATATGTTTTTATGTTTATTTAATTAATGTTGTTTTGTTAAGATTGATTTAATTCCTTATGTTTGGATTGGATTGACACACTAGTAATCTCACACTAGTAATCTCACATTAGTAATCTCATAGACTACTAGATTAAATTAATTTTTCATTTCATAGCTTGGATTAGAATTGTTGGTTTTCATAGAGCTAGTCTTTTAAGAGAGAAAATGATTGAAAGAGAATGTGATTGAGAGAGAATGTGTGCACTTTCTTTTCATTTGCTTTTATTATTTGCTTTGTAATTAGTTTCAATTTCTTGCACTAAATTAATCTATTCTGAGAAATAATCACCTAGTATGTATAGTATATGTATACCTCATCAGTTCATGAACCTCGGGTTGATAATTTAATGACAGGGATAACCCAACAACTACCATTTTGATCCCAACATGAAAGAAAACCCATTTCCTTCACAACATGGAATATGGTGCTAAAAGAATCAAATTCCTTCCTAACAATTCTTAATTTATCCTATGTTTATTATACAAATATCCTCTTGGTTAACTCTTTATTAACTTCCATTATTGCATGTGTTATGTCCTCTAAACCTAGAGTGATTAACTGCTCTTGTATTTTTTTGTTCAAAAACTTTACTATTTTATTAGCAATATGGGGTTTATCTCCTAACTCCCTCTAAATTATTTCAATTTCTCTTCCAATTTGATACACCACATTTGGCTCTTCTCCAATGATCCAACATGATCCCCACATCTTTAATACATAGGTTACTATATCTTCCCACAAAATTTTCCTTGCTTTAAGCAAAGATTGTGCTCTCACTAGTTGGCCTTTCAACCATTCGACTTCCTTTAATAACCTTGCCTTTAAATCATGATTAGTATTAATAAGTAAATTTCTATCTGCCAATTCTTCCTTGAGGTTATTAATCTCAAAAAAATTTAAAGTGAGTATTTGTTTAAGATTCCCAATTCCAATATTTTCAATACTCAGTATCAACATGATTTCAGCAAGTTTGTCTGAAGGTTTAACCTCAATTAATGATGTTGTTGGAGATGTTGTGATGGGGCCAGCCCACGTGGTCCCGCCGTCGTTACTCTCCACTTGATGTTGTACCGTCGATTGGTGTTATTAATCACAGGATTTCGGATATTTGCAACTTGATTTTCAATCTATGTTTAATTAAGAGGCTCTACGATAATGGTACGTTGGTTTATGATGTGCAGACATTTTCCCCTTCTTGGAATTCTAAAACCCCGCCTTGGTATAGGGTTTCGCCGCCCTTGCGTTCATTTGGTTTTGTGTTTTCTCCGGTCCTTCAGTCTAAGAGCTCTCGGCGACCCTTGCGATTTCACTGTGATTTTTTTCCTGTGATGCTTTCGTATTTGTTCGAAGCTCATACACCTAGTTCTCTGAGCTACAAGCTCCTGGTAGTCTGCACAGTTTCAATGTGGGTTTCTTTAGCTGGTTCAGGGTTTTGTCGCTCTGAGTTCTTCGAGTTGCATGCTCTCGGAGGTCTTCACGGCTCCATTGGTTCAGAATTTGTTTTGGGAGTGTCTCATTCATCTGTTGAACTGTCGAAACCCTGGTAAGGTTTGTTTCTCTGCTTGTATCTGGAATGTTACTATGTTTTCTGGTGTCGACTTTACGGGTCTCTGCCTCTGCCCGTCCTTTACTCGATTTGTCACCTGGGTTTTCACTATTGTTGCCTCTGTGTGTTGGTTGATGATTATGTGACTCTCGGTCTCATTCTTCAGTGCTGGTTCAATTCATGCACAGCCTCAGCAAACTAATGGTGGCGTTCTCCGTCGATTCCTCTGCCAACTTACCTGGTAAGCTTTCCTTCTGTGCTATATCTTTGTACTTGTTTTTCTTTCTGGTTCTAACGTCTTCGGATCCTTGTGAGCAGGAAGACAATCCGAGGATACGGTGGTCACGGCTTGTTTGTCAGGTAAACGAAACCCTTGTATGGTATTTGCCCATTCAAAAAAAATATTTTGATTCCCTGTATTTTGTTTCCACTAAAATTGACTCTCGTTTTTTGGTTTCCCTTGCAGGTGGAGCGACCGAGGGTTTTGGTGCTTGGACACTCAACTATCCCAAATAAAATCTGGGTAGCGTCGTTCTATTTACTTGTGGTTTGCTTGCCCTGAGTCTTTCAGCGTGTGGATTGGTATGGTTGTTGGCCTCGAGCCACTGTCTGTGCTTAGTTCTATTGTCGTGTAATGTCTCTGTCGAGTCGTAGGAATGGGTTTGGGGATTTATGGGGTTTTGGTTTATGTTGGTAATGGTTACGGTTCCCAAGTCTGTGAACTGGTTCGTTCTTAAGTTTTTGCACACAAAATGTAAATGGACAATAACTTTTGATGACTGTATATGAACTATCTGGAATTGAATTTTGGTTATGCTTTTAAATTCGTATACCTGGATTTACTGTGGTTGTTCTCTTCACTGTAATGGAAAACTTTGATTTCGTATATAGGAAATTGTATAAAAGATTTCTTGTTGTGTGTTTGGTTATTTTGTTGGAGTCGCCTGTAGATGGGCGTCGTTACTCCTCCTCCGAATTGAACAACCTCTGCATTCGAATATCTCCCTTTTTTGATTTAAGTTTTGTGACCATGCATTGATAATATTCACACAATAATTCAATACAAAAATATTTCAGAAATGATTAGGACGCTGTAAGGATATATGTGCACATAAAATTGTATTTTTTCTTTCTATATTTCTCTCTCAGTCTGAAACCCTGTATTGTGCTTTTTTTCACTATTTAATAGCACTGTTTACAGACTGTCCTAACCGCTGTTAGTTTGTTCAATTGGTTACATCGGTTATTCCTCATACAGAACTTTGTCTAGTTGTCTAGTGTATTTTGTTTTCATTCTTTATGCTTTTTGCAACAGTAACTTAACTATTTGAAAACAATGACTAACTAATTATTACTGCTCCTAATTACAACTTATTACAGTAATCTTTAAGTAACTTAATAAGAGAAAAGAAAAAAAAAAACAAGTATGTTTTCCACTCAATGAATTAATCTCTCTGTCCTCTTCAGAAACCATATCCCCTCACTTTTGTCTTTGCCCTGTCAGCTAGATGCTCCTGCATAAGGGTCTCAGGGTAAAAGAAATTCATGGCTCCATTCCATGAGCTCCTCCACCGAATAGCCAGCCTTCCGTATTTGTGCCGCGTCGAGCCATGAGCTGTCCTCCATTGGGCGGTCTCTCTACTTGATGAGATATCGCAGATATTCCTTTTGGCGTGTTTTCTTGGCTACCTGGGTACTGAGAATTCCTTCAATCTCATGGGATTGAGCCGAAGGCATATGCCTCATCCAAGAACTGTCTCCAACTTGGGTGTCCCGTTCTGACCGTACCACACTATCTTCCTCTACTTGGGTAGGATATGGGAACAGATCTGCCACATTGAAAATAGGTGATATTCCTATATCAGGTGGCAGCTGAATTTCGTAGGCGTTGGCTGAGAATTTACGCAAGATATTGCAAGGACCAATTTTTTTTAATTTTAATTTATTATACGTGCCCTTAGGAAATCGCTCCTTGTGCAAGTGCGCAAGGACCTCATCTCTGACATTAAATTGTACTTCTCTTCGCCTTGAATCTGCTTGCTGCTTGTATTTCTGTACGTTGTCCTGCAATTTTAATTTTACCTGTTCATGTAGTTCGCTCATTGCTTCGGCAAAATCTTCTCCATCTGAGCTTCTCCGTTCTAATTTTCCCAAATCTCGCAATTCATGTATTCCCCAAGGATGCATGCTGTACAAGATTTGGAATGGGCTATGTTCGGTGCTACGATTGGGCGAATCGTTATAAGCGAATTCCGCTTGAGCGAGAGCACGATCCCATAACTGTGAATTTTCCCCAGTCAAACTCCGTAATAAATTTCCCAAACTCCTGTTCACCACTCCTGTTTGTCCATCAGTCTGCGGATGATACAGAGAGCTGAAATTCAGTTGCGTGCCCAACTTTTTCCACAGGGTGCACCAAAAGTGCCCTGTGAATTTTACATCCCTGTCAGAAACAATAGAATTGGGTAGGCCATGTAATCTAACAACTTCCATGAAAAACAGGTGAGCTACATACGTGGCATCACTAGTTTTATGGAAAGGAATAAAATGAGTCATTTTCAAAAATCTATCTACCACCACCATCAATGAGTCATACCCTCGCTGCGTTCTAGGTAGTCCCAAGAAAAAGTCAATGCTGACTAAGTCCCATGGCCTGCTCGGAACAGGTAGTGGTGTGTAAAGTCTAGTATTCTGACTATATCCTTTCGCCAGTTGGTAGACTTTACACGTGTTCACATATCGTTGTATATCCCTGCACATTCTGGGCCAGTAATAAAAGTGTCCGAGCTGTTCCAAAGTTTTGTCTATGCCAAAATGACCAGCTAGACCACCACTATGTTTCTACTGTACGATATTTTCTCTCAACGAACAGTCCGGGATACATAACTGTCCACCTCTGAACAATAGTCCTTCCTGCAAATTGTAGTCCAACCATGGACTTGTATTCCTCAAGACGGGACTTTGGCAGGCTTCAAAGGCTTCTTTGAAGTCTGTGTCGGTCTGGTACAAATCCTTTAGATGTTTGAATCCCATTACCTGTGTTAGTGTCAGTCTTTCCAGCCTTCCTCCAGTGATCAAATATGCTCTTACAAAGTAGTCTCAGAGTGTCAAGGTCAAATTTTGTCATTCCAGGGAGTCTTCAAGCAAAATTTGGTCACTAGGCATTAGGTCTAGGGTTTGTTTTCACTCTTTTGAAATTGTCCAAATGTCGGTCCATGTCACCATTCAGCTGAGTCTATCATCATTCAGAAGGTTTTTATCATCATGTCAGGTTCCATTGGGTCATTTTACACCTTGTTCATGCCTCAGTTGCGCCTACGCAAGGTTCATTTCCCTCTCCTAGGGTTTTGAAGGCAATTTCTCTTGAATGGTCAAATCATTAGCAAAAATTGTATCCTGATGTTCATACACCTTCCTATCCTCATGTACCTATTAAAACACTTCCCATCACTGAGATCCCCAAATTCCTCATTTTTGCACAAACCCTAGTCTTGCCACAACTGGCAATTTTCTTGGCAGTCTGTGTTTGTCCTTTGGACCTCTCCCCTAACTCGATCTCTGAGATCACTTTCCCCTGCTTCCTAACATCCCTCCAACTCCCAAAATTCCCCAAGAATTAGAAGCCCCTTATCCCTTCATTTCGCTCATTTCGCAAAAACCCTTGTTCAACACATCGGGAATAAGTTTCCCTCAAAAGATGTTCCAGAGAATCAAGATGAATTTTGGAAAACTGAGAGAGATTTTGGTCCACAACATGCAAAACAAAAATACCCTCACTTCTACACAACGTATCATGGTTTAGAGAAATGTCAAAAAATATCGTTGCTAGGAGAATGAATGCACCTCTAAAGTGACCTTGGGAAAATCAAGATTTCTAGCATGGTTGGCCAAATGACTCTTGATGAGTCAATGATAACTAGACCAAAAATATTTCCATGACATCATGAGTAATTGGAGTTGAGAAGGCATTCAAAAGTTGACTGCAACAACACTCTGCCTTGAGGCAGCCTCATTTGGCACATTTTGACCAGTCTTGGGAGATTTGCTTTTTGACAAAGAAAATGAACTCCAAATTCAAAAATTCTAGTTTTAGTGGAAATTAGACTTAGAGACCTTTCCAACGAGCTATCCTGCGCCCGATTTTGACATCGGGAAGGCCTCCAAACGCCTCTTACACAATGCACTGCGCGTTGGGTCTGTGCGCTACGCACTGGGCCTCACTGGCCAGTGTAAAAAAACAAAGGCGCTACGCATACAGGTGTGCACTATGCATTGGGTTCGGGCGCTACGCACTCAGTCACAGCCCCAAATTTTTTTTTGTTAATGCAACCAGATCTTGCCAAATCGACTCCAAAGCTTGCAAGTAGGATTTTCATGGCTGCTCAGTCAATTTTAAAATGTTTGTAGTGTGTTTAAGGTGGGAAATTTGATGTGTTGGGTGTAGAAAAGTGAAACCCTATGCACATACCAAAATCCTTCCTTAGGGTTTTTAAAGACATGTGGGTGGCTTGGTGAAGATTTTCCCATTCTCCATTGGTGAAATACAGTCCCATACTCATTTGTAAAGTTTTAGCCAACATTGCAAAGGGTGCACATTACACTTTTTGCTCATTTGTCAAATTCCCTTGTGATCAAAGCAGTGACTATTTTATGCCAATCTACTTAAACAGAGCTATTACCACTGTGGCTTGTTTCCTATGATGCTTTGGTACACATGTAACATGTTTGGGTTTTGAGCATACATTGAACTTTTGATTTCACTACACCTATATCAACATACATATTGCAGACATCTTGTTTTCAAAGCCATGTCAGACACAAATTCAGTTTATAAGCAGGAGGTAGAGGTTAACCGAGAGTTTTGGCTTGAGAGGGTCAAAATCCACTTAGAGAAGTTGCTGGTGAAGGCCAATAGAGACAAAGACATGCTCTGTCACATGAAACATCACTATTGGGCTCGCATGCATGTCGACAAAGAAAAATGAAGATTTTGAAAAGGAGGTTGAGCCAAGCACTAAAACGGCGGAAGAGGTCGGATCCACTTTGAGTTTTGGCTGAAGCTTCGTTGGCTAAGCACGACACATGATAGAGGGTCTTCACTCTAAATTTGAGCAAATTCGGAGAAAATTTTGTCATTTTGAAATTTTTGGCTTGCAAAACAGGTTTTTTGGCTTAACGTGTAGCGCGTAGCGCGTGACCCATAAGATTGGGAGGTCCAAATCACAAATGTCTTGTAGTTTTGGATTTTTCATGATGAATTATACATGCTCAGCTATTTCCAAAGAATTTCATCAAGTTCTGGGTGACCAAAAGGCTCAAAAACATCATGAAAATCACCTTTCTGCCACCTTTTCCAACAGCAGGAAGTACCTCTGGGAGAATACCGTTTTGAGGGGGCAAATGAGCTTCAAATTGAAACATTCCACTTGGGTTGGAAGGTAGACATCTAAGGCTTTCCAACGAGCTATCATGAGCTCAATTTGGATGTCGGGAAGTGCCCCAAAAACAGGATGAAATATGCGCTACGCATAGGGATCAGTGGCGCTACGCATACAATTTTTGGTCCAGTTTTCATTCTTCAGCTCAGGAAATGAAGCCAGTTTGACCAGTTTTGACTTGTGATGTGATTTTTCATTCCTATTGATGTAATTAATGAAACCTTATGTTATTTTAGACTCACTTTTACCTATTCTAGATGATTCATTCACAAAATAGCAAAAAATTAATGAATGAATT